>JACXGJ010015255.1:0-13750 GCA_016801105.1 Esox niger | reverse complement strand
AGGCCCGGTCCCCCCGAGGCCCGGTCCCACCCGAGGCCCGGTCTCACCCGAGGCCCGGTCTCACCCGAGGCCCGGTGCCCCCGAGGCCCGGGCCCCCCCGAGGTCCGGTCCCCCCGAGGCCCGGTCCCCCCCGGGGGTTGTCCCCCCCCGCCAGTGTCACTGCAGTCAGTACTTATTGGAATATTCTCCATACAGTCTTTTATTATGGACCATTGACAGTTTACAGGTTGAAGTTTACAATACCTCTTACAATGACAGCTGGATCTATCTTACAGATAGGATGAAGGTATTCATTTCACAGTATGTTTGCGTGTAAGAGAAGCCAAAGGAATGTTGAAAAATGTGTCTGCACAGAGCAGGAGTAAGGTTGCATGAATGTCTCATAGTCAGTACAGTCAAAGAGGTGAACATTGTCAGAAAATGTTAAGAAAAGCAGCTATAGATGTATTCTGTCATTAGAATGCACCACAATATTGTGTTTAATAAAACCTTAATCTGATTTACAGGTATGTCATTTGATTAATCTTCTTATCAGTCTCAGAGACAAGAACAAGCCAGTCAGTGATCAGTGTCTCTACATGTCTGGTCAAATGAATTAATAATATTCATCCATTCATTTTTCAAGATGATAAATTACAGCACACTGAATATATGGTTGAATGTTCCTTAGCAAGTTTCACCTTCAGCAAAAGCTTTTGGTACCCATCAGCATGCTTGTGGCACAATTTTGGCAGGATATTTGACCACATTTCTTGATAGAACTGGTAGTGTTCAATTAGATTTGTTAGTTTCGTGGCAAAGACTTGAATTTTATGCACAGTCCACAAATGTTCATTTCCGGACTGTTGAGGGTCAGGACGTTCCAAAAGCTTAATGTTACCCTGCCTTATCCATTCCAGAATGAGCTTTGATATGTGTTAGGGTTCGTTGTCCTGTTGGAACACTTAATTGTGCGCAAGTTTCAACCATATGACTGATGGCTTGAGATAATGCAGAAGAATTCTGAGGTATTTCTCCTTCATTATTTGATCCACTTTGTGCAATGCACCAGTTCTACTAGCAGCAAAACAGCCCCAGAGCATGATGCTCCCACCACCATGCTTTATATTGTTCTTGTGGTTGAATGCCTCACATTTTCTCTTCCAAACATAGTGGCAAAACAACTAAATCTTTGTCTCATCTGAACATAAAACTATCCAGCAGAAGGCTTTTTGGTCCATGTTGAAGGTGCTGATTAAGGTGGGGAGTTTTCATTAGTTGTCAGTTATAATCATCAAAATTAAAAGGAATGAAGACTAGAAATATATCAGTCTGTATGGATTGACTGTATACATTATGGAAGTTTCACTTTTTGAATGGAATTATTGAAATAAATAAACTTTTTGATGATATTCTAATTATATGACCTGCACCTGTATATATTTTTGTGACTTTGTTTCTCTGTAACAACAGAACACCCGACTGTGGTACATTGTTCAGCAAGGTGTTTCAGTAAAAAAAAGACTGTGCAGGTCTCCATACACCCAGAACTGCCTGAGCAGCATGGTGAAGGTTGGGGTTGTTGGTCGAACACCTGAGAGAATTTTGGTGTGTGTCCAACAAATAGATAAAACATCCAACAAATGCCAGGAGGGTCTTACTGATGGTCCACCACAACCTCAAAAGGTTTCTGGTTGTCTAAAAACATACATGTAAGGGATTACAAACAAACTGTAACTGTAATTAGTTACGTTACCAACAAAATATTGTAATCGGATTACAGAAACTATTGATAACATTAATGATTACTTTTGGTGTACTTGAATTGAAAGGAATAGGTGTGCGTAGTAATTATGACACTTTGTATGTTTGAATTAATTATTTAATGTTATAAAAACATTCTTACTCGAACACAAGTATGCAAGGTGGACGCGCATAACTAGTTTAGTGACGGAGGAAGCGCAAGTTAAAATTTTTCCGGTTTTGGATGTTTGGTAAAAGATAATATATTTTCGATAATATTATATAATGTTATTAAGTTATATACTCGACGCATAATTCTCAGAACAATAATATGCAACAGGCCTACCTGGTGTTTTATCTTTTTCTAGCTTCAAGGTTTATTTATCAAATGCATCGAACCACACAGCCAGGACGAGTTGCACCAAATAAACTTAGTCAGAAACTGTTTAATAGATTAGGCAACTAGTTGATGGATGTAACATGGCGCCGCCTACAAGATAAAAACATTTATGGAATTTACCACGACATTTGAGGAGAAAAGGTGTGTTGGGAAGCACTCTGCCAAAGATGATATTTGCATTTAAATCGGCCTCATCAAAGCCGTCCATAAAGGTAGGCCTTGTGATTCTGCTTGCTTTCACAATCTCTGAAAATGGTGTTTGTTGATTATCATTGGCTGCTGACATCATTTACTTTAAGATAAGAGCGCAGGTTTATAATAAACACAGTTTATTTCTTTCATTTGCGTTTTGAAAATCCACCACTGGTGGCCATAATTATCGCAGATTACGTTCGCGCGGGTAAATCTTATTTCTATTCGGGTGTTCAGGATTGCAAACGTGAATTCGCGTGCAGGGAGTTACTGCAACATTTTGCAATGTTGGTTGTGGAGCAAATACTCAGACTACTGCAGATTTAGTTTATGCGCGAAAAGATACGGATATCTTCATTTTAATATACAACAATGTCAATACCCTTTTAGTGTAATTGCCATTTATTTTTCAACAATGTTTTGAAACTATTAAAAACATGAATAAAACACAAATAACAAAACAGTCTCAATCATCCTTAGATTTTGGGTTATGTTCAGATAAAAAGTCAGATTCTGGAAGATCGAGGTTTATTGGATTAATTGGAATGACTGAATATCTGACAGACCTTTAGCGTGTCATGCAGAGATGTAGCCCAGTCATATTGAAGTTCAAAGCGATGGTTTAGAAACCCATTTCCGAAGGCACTGCAGCATACACAACCCATAAGGTAAAATCTAAGGTCAATAAGACTTGTTAGATATGGTCTGTTTTACGTTTTGTTAGAAGATAGTGAAAACGGGTGAGGGTCCAAACCTTCCAAAGGGCCATAGGATGCAGTCACCACAGGGATTCCCAGCAGTTACTGAGGTCCAAATACAAATGTGAATGTTAGACAAGCGAGCGGAGATGCATGAGATTGATGGGTGTTTCCGGTTATGGACACAGGGCATTTAATAAACACATTCGGAAAGAAATTGATCAGTATAATATCAGATGGTTTCCGACAGTACTGGTGAATTGGGCCTGTACTCAACCGTCCCATGGGGCAACTGGTTCCACAATGAGTGAACGGGACCTAAAAGAGCCCCTGACCGAGCAGATTGTCTGCTGTTTCTATGGGACTGGAAAGCTACTCCCCTAACATGACGGGGGGGGTGTTTGTTATTCCAGTCTCTCTGCTGTTTATATTGTCCATGTAATCCTCAGTCCTCCAGGTCTCAGATCACATATTCAAACCAGCATGAGATTGTAAATTCTGTTTATTTGAAATCTAAGTAAAGGGGCAGGAGTGTATTTATGAAGAACGTGTATAGAAGTGAAGAATGATGGAGGCGTGTTTGAGGCTTGTGGTTTAGAAAAGCAATTTGGCTCTCCCGGGTCACATCCCAAGTCGTACCCAATTTATTTTCTAGTGCACTGCAGCCAACCAGGGCTCATGGGCAGAGAGGGTGCCTTTTAGGATGCACACTTCCTCTCCTTCAGCCAAATGAAAGTCTTTGTAGTTACGTCTGAGAATGGCAAAACCATAGAATTAAAATGATTAAGTGATTTTCATACTAGAATGATTCCCATTCTAATTCTATGGCCATAACGTATCCATTTCCAAGCCTGGCTCCAGTGCAGATTTGCTTGGTAATGCATGACAAGGAGTTGACATAACAGCACAAACACTGGCACACATTAAACATTCTCCTGGTCAGTCTGTAGAGTGAACATTATCCTGGTCGGTCTGTAGAGTGAACATTCTCCTGGTCGGTCTGCAGGGTGAACATTCTCCTGGTCGGTCTGTAGAGTGAACATTCTCCTGGTCGGTCTGCAGGGTGAACATTCTCCTGGTCGGTCTGCAGGGTGAACATTCTCCTGGTCGGTCTCTAGAGTGAACATTCTCCTGGTCGGTCAGTAGAGTGAACATTCTCCTGGTTGGTCTGTAGAGTGAACATTCTCCTGGTTGGTCTGTAGAGTGAACATTCTCCTGGTCGGTCTGTAGAGTGAACATTCTCCTGGTTGGTCTATAGAGTGAACATTCTCCTGTTAGGTCTGTAGAGTGAACATCCACCTGGTCAGTCTGTAGAGACTGAACATCCCTTTGGTCAGTCTGTATAGTTAGTATAGTGACAGTATAGTAACAATCTCTTCCATCTCTCTTTCTCTCGTTAGTTCACAGCTATAGTACATCTAAAATGTATTGTTTTGGACAGCAGCCTAATTTCCTTCTACACAGAGGCGAATGTTGACCCTGTACCCCACCCACATTAAAACCATGGCCTTTGAGGCCACAGGACCCACGACACTCTTCACGAAACGGCTTCGTACTCATTCCCTGTGTAGTGCTCGACCTGCGGCATGCCCAGGGGGCATTTTCTAGATCTGCTTTTGTTGATGACTTGCTCATGGGATATTTTTTATTTTAGAATTTACAGAAGCAATCTTTCCCGATGGTGAAGCGGTTTACCGTGATGCCTGATGAAGGAGGTTTCTATATGTGCTCCCTGCCAATCCACAGGTCTTTACTAGTTGTGTTCAAAATGACACCCTTTGCCCTCCCCCGGGGCACACAGACCTTGACTCAAAACCCACAGCTTAGGACTCAATTAGTGCATCATGGAGGGAATAGGCTATCATTTGGGACACAGGGAGTTATTGGCCTGTTGCAGACACACCAGTTTCATTTCCACAGAGACACAGAGTAGACCACAGGACAGGTCTGGGAGAGCTGATAAAACCCACTGCGGTGAGACCGGGGGCCTCTCCAGCTTTCATTTTCCTTTAAAAAAAGGGATGTTCTTCACATACACTAAAATAAGTAACACGAATGTATGTTGATGTATTTTAAAAGGGCAACAGATTTGCTGTTCAAAATAACCACACCAAAAAAGTATAGTCTGATCCAAGCTGTGTCCAATAAGTGTATTTTGTATTGGAAACCATTCTGACCAGTCTGAACAGCATCAGTGCAACCAGAAACTTCTGGAAGACTAACAGAACCTTCTGGAAGAACATTCTGAAAGACTAATTGAAGCTTCTGGAAGAACTTTCTCCTTCCTGTTCAACTGTTGGCCATTGTTCCAACCCAACCAGTTCAATCAATCAATCAAATTTATATTATAAAGCCCTTTACATCAACAGTTGTGACAAGGTGCTTTTACAAAACACCCAGCCTCAAACTCCAAGGAGCAAAAAACAGTAGTGTTGAACTTCAGTGGCTAGGAAAAACTCCCTAAGAAAGCCGATATTTAGGAAGAAACCAGTCCTCTTCTGGCTGTGCCGGGTGAACAAATTAAGAGTCTAAATTGTAATAGTTAATTGATGCAATTGAGTCTGTTTAAACCTAGTCCAGATCAGAGGCATGACCAGATGGACAAGGACAGGGACAGACTGGTGGAGGGGGGGTCAGCAGAATGGCAGCTGAAATAGTTGGCATGGCCCGGTTTTCCTAAACCCGCAACCTGGGTTAAAATTCCAAGACATGGAATGAATGAACGAATTCCAGGTATGTATGTTATGAAAGGTAGAACCCTACGTCCCAGTTTGTATAACAGGATTTGACAACCAGGGACCTTTTTCTGTTGGCTTTGTGTGAATGGCCTGTGTTGTATGCACAGTGTTAATGATTAGACTGTGAAGAGGGAGTCTAGTACACATTCTCCTTGTTGGTGTCCTGAACAGCACCTATGTTCTGTGTGGACCCTACAGTGCACTAGGTACACCCCAGTCCAAGGCCTGCTCCACAGGTTCTCAGTCAGAGGCTTTGGATGGAGCCGGGCAAGGACACAGGCCTCTGTCTGGGCCCCCTCAGACACACATTCGAACTTGAATGTGTGTCTCTAGGGGAAGTGTGGAGCAATATTACAGACACTTGATCAAGGTCATTTGTGTTCTTGTTTTATGCGTCTGCTGGAGTGGGAGCAAACAGGACATCTAGCATTTCGGACATTTTCCACAAGGGCCATTACATTTTATAGCTTGGCCGGCCTGTGCATCTTGAATGGTTTGTTAAAAATGATCACTGTCTAGCTGATATAGGAGGACTCAATGGAAGCGATGGTCTGGTGTGAGAAGGTTGCCTGTTCTGATGAATCCCGTTTTCTTTTACGTTACGTGGCTGGTTGGGTACGGGTGCGTCATTTACCTGGAGAACACATGGCATCAGGATGCATTATGGGAGGTAGGCAAGCCGGCGGAGGCAGTGTGATGCTTTGGGCAATGTTCTGCCATTCATGTGGATGTTACTTTGACACGTACCACCTACCTGAGCATTGTTGCAGACCATGTGCATCCTTTCATGGAAACGGTATCCGCTGATTGCATTGGCCTCTTTCAGCAGGATGATGAGCCCTGCCACAATGCAAACATGGTTCAGGAATAGTTTGAGGAACACAACAACGAGCTGAAGGTGTTGACTTGACCTCCAAATTACCCAGATCTCAGTCCAATCGAGCATCTGTGGGATGTGCTGGACAAACAGGTCCGATCCATGGAGGACCGACCTCGCAACTTACTGGACTTAAAGGGTCTGCAGCAAACGCCTAAGTGACAGATACTACAGCTGTTTTGGCGGCCAATGTGGACCTACACAGTATTTGGCAGGTGGTCATGTTATGGCACAAGTCTCGGAACAAATGTTTGTTTCTGGGAACATATTTCAAAAGGTTTTATTTCATTTCCTGTAGGAAAAACTATGCCAGCTACTGAAAGCTGGGTGACCCAGAAGCCTATATGGATTATTTTTATGTTTGATAATATTTTTCCTTGTGTAAGATCAAACTAGGGTTCTGAATGATTTCGATTCTGAACTGATTGCAAGTATTTGGTTTGCACCCAAAATTCTCCTGGGCTGAAAAACGGCCACGCCAACTTTTCTTGCTAATTGTAATTTTATTTATATAAATAAGAGTGGGTGAACGTTGGAAAGTTAATGTATTACTTTATTTCAATTATAAGAATATGAAGAGATAACACAAGAAATGTAACCTAGAAGTAAAGAAACATCTAGTTGAAAACAATGCTGCTTCACAATGTCAAATGCCTCAGCAGTCAAAGATCCATTCTTCTTCAGACTACATCGTCATGGATACAGTTGTTGCATGTAATGCCTTTACAGCTTCCGCATACTGAGATACACTTGACACCATTCTTACCGCAGCTGCAACACCGGCTGCTGCGGTCTCTATTGCAGTTGCAGCTCGTGAACTGGTGTAGCTGCTTGCGAGCCATGGGGTACAGCATTGGAACTGGCTCATACCCTTCAACCCTTATGGTCCATCCTTAGTCACTGGGACACCAAAGACATGCTCCGCAACAGCATCCAGTTCTGGATTTGGAGATGGGCATGGAATGTTGTGCGGCTGCTCCCTCTGTTGGAGGTAGAGTCTCTGGTTTGATCAGCCTGGCCGACACCTTCCACGAGAACATGTTGTATGGAAGTAGTACCCGGTGAGTGGTAAATATGCTGGAAAATTGCAATGCCAGCCCTGATTACTGCGTCTTAGTAGCCCTCAAGTCAGAGAAGATGTCCGCGTGTTGAATAGAGTTGTTTTCCCAATCGCAGAAACCATGTCACAACCAGTGAAGGCGAGAATAAAGTCCAGGTAGCGCCTCTCGGATCCGGTTGACATCGTAAGAGCCATTCAACGTCTTTAAGAATAGTGCATTGATGCTTGAGCTGTGGTGCGCCAGAATTATTAGCACATCCGCATTTTCCATCCACACCTGAAACTGGATATGAACCAAGCCTCTTGAACTGTACTGCAACTGTGAACTTTCAAAATGCCAAGAAATTTTATTTAACAGTGCTACTCTTCTTTTCTGAAGACATTTGTATTACAGTATGGCACCTTTAAATACAGCACAGTACCGCAACATATCAACACAGAACAAATCTTAAGAAATCCCAGCTGATGTAAGTGCCTACACCAAATGTAGTGACCTCAACAGAATTCTGCTCTCACAATTGAAGTGTCAGCATCATTGCCATACTGTAACATGGAGATGTGGTGTTTCCAGATTGTTGAAGAGAGGAGATGGATGAGCTAACTTCTTATGAGTGCTGTCCATGGACTTTGTCTTTGGTGTAACATGTATCATATCCGTCTGAATCTGTAGATCACTGCAGGAGTGCTTTGTACGCCTGATGTGGTCAGGATCTTTTGGCAAACTGCTATCACCATTGAAGACTACAGTAAATATTCTGGGAGTGAGTACCAAGACACTAAACGTAGGTCAGTTAACTGTTGGCAATCTACTGTTAGGTCTGACCTTTGTTCCCAATACACCATCTAGAGAAGCCACCCACCATCAACCACCAGACTGGAGCAGGGTTTTTCAGTGAGGTCTAGTGGATCGGTCAACTCGGTCAACTCTTTTTGTCTAGACTTGGAAAAGCCTGCCTTATTTGCCTTGTTCATTTTGTGATCGTTGTTGCTGAACAAAGACAATGGGAAAGCAAACGCTCATACTCTAAGCTTGTCAAAACTGTCATATTCTCGTCTCGACTGTCATATCCGGTTTGGTGAAAATTATCAGTCGGTTGAAGAACTTGAGTGAGTTGATGTGAACCTTTGACATATTGACCTTGTGTCTTTCTGAGCAATGACAGGGCCAGTACCCCACAATAACCTAGTTTGACCCCCCCCCCCCCACAAGCTACTTACAGCAGAATTAAACGTTTTAAAGTTTTCACGTCAAAAGTTCCAGGTGCCCGACTTTCAATAGGTGCCACAGGTAGAGTTTAAAGTTTTAAGATACATTAGTACACACCTTCACCAACTCATTGGTGAAGAAAATTCTTGATAAGGAATTTGTTCCCCAGATTGGCCTAATTTCTCATAATATTCCATGACAACTATTTTTTTGTTCCGTGAAAGTCCAAATGTCTGATTCTCTCTGATCCGTATGAATGTTTGAGTCAATCTCATCCGTCTGTCTTAGTCCACCTGATCAGTCTGATTGTCTGATTCCCTCTGATCCGTCTCAATTTCTGATTCCCTCTGATCGGCCTGAATGTCTGATTCTCTCTGATCGGCCTGAATGTCTGATTCTCTCTGATCGGTCTGAATGTCTGATTCCCTCTGATCGGCATGAGTGTCTGATTCCCTCTGATCGGCCTGAATGTCTGATTCCCTCTGATCGATCTGAGCATTAGATTGTATTCCTTTCTGATCAAAGCTCACAGATGTGACATGTCTCCAAAAGGCCATCCAATTCTCCAGAGTGCACATTCTTTGACCAGGTCCCATAGTGATCTTCTAAACCTGATGCATTACATAAGGAGAAGGGTGTGTCCTTCAGTCCAAGGATCTCCTTCTGGTCGTATTTCCTGCTGCCAGACCTTTACTCCACAGCTTGGACAGAGACAGCCAAGAGATCCAGCTCGTTCTAATCCCTATGTCTTCGGAAGAGACAACCAGAAATCCAACTACCTTCAAGATCTGAAGCATTTTCGGGACCCTATTCCCAACATAATGCTCTTCTATTGGCCTGTCCCAGTAAGGTGTATCCAGGGACGACGAATGGGCTAGGGACCCACTGGGGCCTTAACAAGTTGATCAGTAACTCTGCTTTACAAACAGGGATTTATGGTTCCTATTGGTTTAGTCTGTTTTGATAAATACTGCTTAGTACTTATTGTTTGGACTTTGCCCCAGATCCCCCCCCCTCTCTCTACCTCTCTGTCTCTCTCCCCTCTGTCTCTCTCTCTTTCTCTAACTTTCAAACTCTCTCCCTTACTCTCCGTCCCTCCCTCCCTCCCTCTCTCCCTTCCTCTCCCTCCCTCTCTCTCTCGCTCCCTCTCTTTCTCTCCCTCTGGCACTCCGTCTCCCTCCCTCTCTCTCCCTTCCTCCCGCTCTGTCTATCTTTCACCCTCCCTCGCTCTCTCTCTACCTCGCTCCTTCTCTCACTCTCTCTTTGTCTCTCTGCAGCTGGGATGACCTGCATCTGCTTTCGGAGAAGATCTGGTCTGCCCCTGAACTGCAGGATGATACAGACCGGAGATCTGTTTATAATAGTGACCATAATCACACGAGTCACAGTGCCACCAGCCAACTGGACCCTAAGCCCGTGGTTCGTTTTCACAGATGCCTACACAGACTCACAGGCAGCCTTCTCCAATCCATGTTGAAATATAGAAGACAGACGTAGTGGAATTCAAACTCACACACATCCAGTCGTGACTAGGGTTGGCTAATTTCTGGTGTATATGTTCCTTCACAATTATGCACATCAGATTAGTTCTGTAAACATAAATGAGGATGATTATACGTTACAGCAACTGGTCTGTGTCTGGTAGACAGACAGCCAAGCTACGTATGATAGGCCACAGGGAGCCAAGCTACGTCTGATTGGCCACAGGGAGCCAACCGTCTGAGATTTAGAGAAACGTCCCTTCTCCAAATACTATATGGCTGACTTCAAGATTATAACATTGTTGATGTTCACATTCAACATTGCAGTGTATGTCAATTCTCATTACAGATGCTCACCAAACTGATACATGTTTTATGCATGTTAGATTCGACCACACATTTTATTCAGTCCAGATTAGTTTATATATTTTTGGATTTGTTTTGTAGGAAGAAGGGATGGAGAGCAGGCTAACATTGACATTCCAGCCATTTAGTATTTTCTCAAATCCAGAGCAACACACAGGAGCAATATGTGTTAACTGCCTTTTTTTATTCACTTTGCCGGCTTTGACATTTCATAAAAAAATCTATGCCTTTTACAATGTATCCTGACTGAAGCTTCCCCAAAAGTATCCTGATTGGCCCTTCACCAAACCAAAGGGATCCTGATTGACCCTTCACCAAACCAAAGGGATCCTGATTGGCCCTTCACCAAACCAAAGGGATCCTGATTGGCCCTTCGCCAAACCAAAGGGATCCTGATTGGCCCTTCACCAAACCAAAGTGATCCTGATTGGCCCTTCGCCAAACCAAACGGATCCTGATTGGCCCTTCACCCATTAGGGGTGAAAAGTGTTCAATGAATTCTAGAGTTGAAGGGTCAGTATAATGAACAGGCCATATCAAATGGTATCCAAACTGACATTTATGATGAGAAACTAAGGGCAGGCTTAGGTAGCGAACCCAGCACGAACCACAGCCACGTTAGCAGACAGCCCAGCAGAAAGCCTTGCACTGGTGTGTCCTGAATGCCGTCCAGTTCCATTTGGGTCCTAAACCTGTATGGATTTCCAAGATCTGTATGGATTTCCAAGACCTGTATGGATTTCCAAGACATGTATGGATTTCCAAGACCTGTAAGCTTTTCCAAGACCTTTATGGATTTCCAAGACCCGTAAGGATTTCCAAGACCCGTAAGGATTTCCAAGACCCGTAAGGATTTCCAAGACCCGTATGGATTTCCTAGGCCTGTAAGGATTTCCAATTCCCATATGGATTTCCTAGAACACGCAGAACACAGAACACGAAGAACATACAAGCAATTTCATCAGTCACGGCGAGGCGCACACACCGTTGGCGTTGCAAAGAGGGAGTCCCAACTCTGGTATGAATATCAGCACTTGGTTTGAGGGAAGAGTCAGATCAGGGTATGAATATCAGCACTTGGTTTGAGGGAAGAGTCAGATCAGGGTATGAATATCAGCACCTGGTTTGAGGGAAGTGTCAGATCAGGGTATTCTTGAGAACATCCTTTATCGTTTTTCTCAACCTTTGTGTATATAGCTGATTGCTAGATTGGCTGACTGTCTAACTGGCTGTCTGGCTGACTAGTTCAACCAGTCACAGTTCCAGGTGTCACACTCCAACTGTCAAAATGTGATTAAAACATGTTATTAATCACATATAATGAGATCAGCACAAGGAGGGCAGTGGGGTTTTATGTATAGATGTGCACTCTGTATCTTTGTCTGCGTGCCTGTGTGTCTGTCTGCTTGACTGTATGTTTGTCTGTCTGCCTGCTTGTCAGTCAGTCTGTCTGACTATCTGTCTGGTTGTCTGCCTGCCTGCCTGACTGTATTTATGTTTGTCTGTTTATCTGTCTGTCAGCCTTGTTGGATGTCCTGATGATAGAGGGAATTCATCAGTGAGGGAGATGTTATCAAACCAGCCCAGCTGCCCTGAAAGCAGGAAGCCCTGGAAGGAAAAGGATGTGGTGAGGAGAAGAAAGGGGGAGAAAGAAGGAACTGAATGGTTCAGTTGCGTGTTTGTTACACCTTGTTATCTAATATCTATTTCTTATAACTCTACGCACAACACACACCCAACACACACACACACACACAATTACACTGCAACACGCGCACGCACGCACTCTCTCTCTCTCACACACATACTACACCCTACACACACACACACACACAAACACATACTACACCCTACACACACAAATACATCACAGTCCACCACACCAACTCAGACACCCAGGCCTTGTTTGTTTGTCTTGTGGACAGTCAGTGGCACCACTCTCTGACAGTGAAGGATGGTGTGTGTGTGTGTCTCCAGCCTTTATAAGCAGACATTAAGTAGAACCACAATTAGGGCCAATCCAGCTTCGGATCCAACCACCACATTCTGCTGTACCGAAATCGGTGGGTGTAGAACAATGTTCCGGTCGCGGCTGAAAGCATAATGGTTTTTATTGCCCAGTGGTTTGGGTCCTGCCTGATAGTCCATACATTGTTTTGGTTGTCATGCCACTCTACATTGTGCAAAGTTATATTTCGATGGGGAAGAATGCTTTTTGGGTGTACATTACCCCCTGCAGACCTCGCCAGTACGCGGTTGCTTCACTCGGGCCACAATTGCTCTTCTGGCTGACTGGAAAGACTTCTAACTGACAATACCCTGGTATTACTCTGCTATCACTAGAGCTTTATCATGGCATTAGGGGATTGAACAGTCTAAGGGTGTTTGTTAGGATACTATTGTACCATGTAATCCTGTCATTCTGTCTCTGGCTTATCGTGAGTCTGAGGTTGCAGGAAAGACCTGTTCTACGGCCCAAATGACACCCTGCTACCTCTGTAGTGCGCTAGTTGTGACCAGAGCCCCATGGGTTGTGTACAGTAAAGGATAGAGGGTGGGATTTGGAATTCAGCCCAGCGCAGTGGGTGGACGGGATGAGGCTGGCGTGATCGAGAGACACTTACAGGATTACCATGGCTGATTCAGAGTAGAGCATGCCTGTTAGTCATGTCAGGTTGAGGTTGGACGTTAGGCTCCTCTGTCCTGCCAAAAATCCCTTCCAGCTTGTTATTGGGAAGTTTATCGTCTTCTGTTGAGGCGTTACATCTGTGTTGTGATTGTGGAGGGAGCAAAGGTGTTTTAAGGACCAAAGCACCATCAGCATCACCCATCTAAGAGACACTATCCCCATTAACACCACCCATCTAAGAGACACTGCCACCATTAACACCACCCATCAGCATCACCCATCTAAGAGACACTATCCCCATTAACACCACCCATCAGCATCACCCATCTAAGAGACACTATCCCCATTAACACCACCCATCAGCATCACCCATCTAAGAG
>JACXGJ010015254.1:0-13919 GCA_016801105.1 Esox niger | reverse complement strand
GTGGAGAGGACCAGGTTAGAGGGATGTTGGGGGTGGAGGTGTCTGCATATGAGAAATTACTTTTATCTCCTTTCTCCTTTCTTGCTTTGACTCCTTGTTTATGATGTCACACTCATCCCTGTTCTCTTTCTCTTTCCCCATTGGATGTTGTCATGATCCTGATTGTCTGTGGGTTGTTTTCTGTCTCCTGGGGACTGTGTGTCGCTGTGTGACTGCTGTGGGTTACTCTGTGATTGATTAGTGAGACAGAGTGTAACATCATCACTCGCAGGGACAACCCCTTCTTAAACCCCTCCTCTCAGCAAGACGAGGAGGAGGAGGAAGAGGTCACAGGGGGAGGAGTTAAGGTTCGAATGCCCAATAAGACAAAAGATGACCTTGCTAAGAGGAAGGCCCGAAGTAGGCCACTCCCATCACATAGAGATGGACAGATGAGCTTCGTCCCTGCTTCAATCACCCGTTCTGATCTGGATAAATGGGAAAGACTTAAGATGGCTGAACCCAGGTGTCTAACACACACACACACATGTACACAAACACACACACACACACACACACACCCATCTACACACACAGATAAAAAAATAAGCACATGCATACACACATTCAACACGTACACAATCACACACACAGATACACCCTTACACTAGTACAAACGCACACCAATTAGCCATAGCAGAGTGCTGGCACAGGATTTCATGTGTGTGTGTGTGTGTGGGTGTGTGTGTGTGTGTATTTGTGCCAGTTGTGATGTCATTCTATGGGATCTGGTGAGTTTTCAGCTTAGCATGGATAACTAGGAAACCTTTTACTGTGAGACACATGTCCTATGGTTTGTGTGTGTGTTTGTGTGTGTGTGTGTGTGTGTGTGTGTATTTGTGCCAGTTGTGATGTCATTCTATGGGATCTGGTGAGTTTTCAGCTTAGCATGGATAACTAGGAAACCTTTTACTGTGAGACACATGTCCTATGGTTTGTGTGTGTGTTTGTGTGTGTGTTTGTGTGGGTGTGTGCTTGTGTGGGTGTGTGTGTAGTGAGTCTAGCCCCTCCCCTATGCGTCGGGCATGCCTGAAGAAACCTGGGACCCCTGACATCCTCACCATGGCGACAGGGTCATTCCGATGTCATTCTAAGTTTGTAACCTTTAAGGGTGTGACAGAGCTGAATGAACAGCCAATCAATTCTCCAAAGTCTGTTGTTACGGAAACTGCAGTTCAAGTCACCCATTGCCATGCAGTTCGTAGGGCTGTGCTCCCAGCTCCCTGAGCAGACAGGTAGAGGACCTGGAAGAGGACCTTATGAACAAGACTAAACTCTCGTAAACTGGTCTGAACGAGTCTGAACTGGTCTGAACTGGTGTAGTATGATTCTGTTTTGGAGTTATGTTTGTCAACCTCTCCTGGACAGCTTCAAACGGTGTCACGTTTACATAGAGTTATGGGAGTTGTAGTACCAGTCCTTGATGGTGTTGCGTGGTCGACATGGTTGGACCAGAATGGGGACAGGCTCATACTGGGCCAAACTGGGCCAAACGGGACAGGCTCATACTGGGCCAAACAGGGCCAAACAGGACAGGCTCATACTGGGCCAAACAGGGCCAAACGGGACAGGCTCATACTGGGCCAAACAGGGTCAGGATCAAACAGTCTTTCATCTGTCCCTGTATCTCTCTGTCTTTCATCTGGTCCTGTATCTCTCTGCCTTTCATCTGTCCCTGTATCTCTCTGTCTTTCATCTGTCCCTGTATCTCTCTGTCTTTCATTTGGTCCTGTATCTCTCTGCCTTTCATCTGTCCCTGTATCTCTCTGCCTTTCATCTGTCCCTGTATCTCTCTGTCTTTCATCTGTCCCTGTATCTCTCTGTCTTTCATCTGTACCTGTATCTCTCTGCCTTTCATCTGTCCCTGTATCTCTCTATCTTTCATCTGTCCCTGTATCTCTCTGTCTTTCATCTGTCCCTGTATCTCTCTGTCTTTCATCTGTCCCTGTATCTCTCTGTCTTTCATCTGGTTCTGTATCTCTCTGTCTTTCATCTGTCCCTGTATCTCTCTGTCTTTCATCTGGTCCTGTATCTCTCTGTCTTTCATCTGTCCCTGTATCTCTCTGTCTTTCATCTGTCCCTGTATCTCTCTGTCTTTCATCTGGTCCTGTATCTCTCTGTCTTTCATCTGTCCCTGTATCTCTCTGTCTTTCATCTGTCCCTGTATCTCTCTGTCTTTCTGTCTCCTCTCTATATATTTTCCCCTCCCCCATTTCTCTTTCTCTTGCATGAGCAAAGTAGCATATGTGTCATTTGTACTACAAGTGTGGGTGTGTCTGTGGGTGTGTGTCTGTTGGTGTGTGTCTGTTGGTGTGTGTCTGTGGGTGTGTGTCTGTGGGTGTGTGCATGTGGGTGTGTGTCTGTGGGTGTGTGTCTGTGGGTGTGTGTCTGTGGGTGTGTGCATGTGGGTGTGTGCATGTGGGTGTGTCTGTGGGTGTGTCTGTGGGTGTTTGTATGTGGGTGTGTGCATGTGGGTGTGTGTCTGTGGGTGTGTCTGTGGGTGTGTTTGTGGGTGTGTCTGTGGGTGTGTGCATGTGTGTAAATGTTTATGTTTATGGTGTTTGTTATTTCCAGTTGCTATGTTTACCATGGTCACACCATCTAATCCTCCTCCCCCTTTTAATGACCTCACAGCCACATGGGCGGAGTGAATGTCTCACAGAACCAGACGCTTATGTACGACACCCCCACCCTGACCCCTCCTCTGGTAGAGTGCCAGAGGGGAGAGAAAGGGGAAGAGGAGGATGATGGGAAGCTTCTGGACCTCCAGAGGGATAACATGCTGCCCAGGAGGACCACAATTGCCACAGCAACAACATTGAACCGCTTCCTGCTTCTGCCGGGTTCCAAATGCCCTGCACAGGAAGTAGTCACAGACAGGAAGGGACAGCAACCCTGGTATTCTGTAGAAACACCTCAACAGCACACTGATATAGCAATGGTTGTCAGGTCACATGTCCCGAGAAATGATAGCTATGATGATGATGGGGATGTTGAAGAAGACGGCTCTGTACCTGACATAGAGAAGGATGATATGTTGGCCCGGCGGACCAGGGCATACCAGCGTAGCTTGGGAGGAAACAGTCACTCATTTAAACTCTTCCTGCCCATACCTGGTGCAGCCCAACATCTGAGAAGTGAGGCAAAACATCTCTGCAGACAGAGACAGCAGCCTGGACCAGAACCAGACAGGTAGATTTAATAACTGAAAACAAACTGATGACCTGCTGCTGATACTACCTGTCTGTCTACTGATAGTACCTGTCTGTCTACTGATAGTACCTGTCTGTCAGCTGATAGTACCTGTCTGTCTACTGATACTACCTGTCTGTCAGCTGATACTACCTGTCTGTCTACTGATACTATAGTCCCCTCCAAAAGTATTGGAATGGTAAGGCAAATTCCTTTGTTTTTGTTGTTCACTGAAGACATTTGGGTTTACAATCAAAAGATGAGTATGAGAATTTCAGCTTCAACTCAGGACATACCACCATTTGTTTGAACCCACCCATTTTTCAAGTGAGCAAAACTATTGGAACATGTGACTGACAGATGTTTCTTGTTGCCCAGGTGTTGCCTTTTAGGTTGATTGTTCAAACATGAAATAGCTCTGCATGACTAGTCTAAGTTTCCATCCTTGGTTTAAACCTATAAAGACTGCATTTCTTGTTAAAGAGGATGTACCAACATGAATACCAGAGAGCTGTCTATGGGAGAAAAGCAAGCCATTGTCAAGCTGAGAAAAGAAGGAAAATCCACCAGAGCCATTGGACAAACATTGGGAATAGCAAGCACAACAATTTGGAATGTCCTGAAAAAGAAATAAACTACTGGTTTACTGAGCAACAGATGTCGAACAGGTTGGCCAAGGAAAACAACAGTAGTTGACGACAGAAATATTGTGAAAAAGAAACCCCCAAAAATCAGTGACAACACCAATGACCTCCACAGTGCAGGGGTGAAGGTATCACAATCCACTGTTTGAAGGAGACTCAGAGAGCAGAAATATAGAGGTCATACCACAAGATGCAAACCACTCATCAGCAGTAAGAATCGGAAGGCCAGATTGAGATTTGCAAAGCAGTACAGAGATGAGTGTCAGCTTGTTCGTTTGACGGAGGTGAAGCAGACTGCGGAGAAGGTTCGTTGTGGCTCATATATTTTAATAGTGGAGCTGGCTTATGCTCATCAATGGTGAGACAATAACACGCAAAGACAGGGGGAACAGAGGATACATATATACTTGGAATGCTAATGACTGGATGAGAATCAGGTGCGCTAAACAGGACAACAGGTGCAATGGATTGATGATGGGCGGTGGTGTTAGAAGGCCGGTGACATCGAGCACTGAAGCCTGCCTCCTGCAGGGGGAGGATGAGCTGCAGATGGCGTAGTTGTCACAGTACCCCCCCCCGACGCGTGGCTCTAGCCGCGCGACGGCACCGACCCCGGGGACGACCCGGAGGACGCGGATCAGGACGATCCGGCCGACGACGATGGAAGTCACGGATAAGGGCAGGGGCCAGAATGTCCCGCACCGGGACCCAGCTTCGCTCCTCCGGACCATACCCCTCCCACTCCACGAGGTACTGGAGGCCCCCAGCCCGGCGCCTCGAGTCGATGATGGTACGGACGGAGTACGCCGGGGCCCCCTCGATATCGAGAGGAGGGGGAGGGACCTCCCGAACCACACCACCACCGGCCTGAGGAGAGACACATGAAACGAGGGGTTAATACGGTAGTCAGGAGGGAGACGTAACCGATAAGTTACCTCGTTGACTCTCCTCAGGACTTTGAAGGGCCCCACAAACCGCGGGCCCAGCTTCCGGCAGGGCAGGCGGAGGGGCAGGTCCTTCGTCGAGAGCCAGACACGGTCGCCCGGACGATACACCGGGGCGTCCCCGCGGCGGCGGTCAGCATAGACCTTCTGACGGCGGACAGCGAGCCCGAGACGAGTCCGCACAGCCTCCCATGTGCCCGCTGCCCGCCGAAACCACTCGTCCACCGCAGGGGTACCGGTCTGGCCCGGAGTCCAGGGTGCCAGGACTGGCTTGTAGCCCAGCACGCATTCGAACGGGGATAATCCCGTGGAGGAGTGGCAACGGGAGTTCAAAGCATATTCTGCCCACGGCAGGAACTCCGCCCACTCCCCCGGCCGGTCCTGGCAGTAGGACCGAAGGAGCCTGCCCACGTCCTGATTTACGCGTTCCACCTGCCCGTTAGACTGGGGGTGGTAGCCCGAGGTCAGGCTGACCGAGACCCCCAACCGCTGCATAAAGGCCTTCCAAACCCTGGAGGTGAACTGGGGGCCCCGGTCAGACACTATGTCCTCGGGGACCCCATAGTGCCGGAAGACATGGGTGAAGAGGGCCTCCGCGGTCTGTAGGGCCGTAGGAAGGCCGGGCAGAGGCAAGAGGCGACAGGACTTAGAGAAGCGATCCACAACGACCAAGATGGTGGTATGGCCCTGTGAGGGGGGGAGATCTGTTAGGAAATCAACAGACAGATGGGTCCATGGTCGTTGTGGAATGGGTAAGGGGTGTAACTTACCCATAGGCAGGTGCCAGGGTGCCTTACTCTGGGCGCACACCGAGCAGGAAGAGACGTACACCCTCACGTCCTTAGCCAAGGTGGGCCACCAGTATTTACCGGCCAGGGCCCGCATGGTCTGCCCGATACCAGGATGACCGGAGGAGGGAGAGGTATGGGCCCAGTAGATGAGCCGGTCACGGACAGACGTCGGCACATATACGTGAGGCCCTCAGGGCATGTGGGCGGAGAGGGCTCCTCACGCTGCGCCCAAACGATGTCCGCGTCCAATTCCCACACTACCGGAGCCACGATGCACGTTGCAGGCAGTATGGGGGCATCATCCACTGGCCGCTCCTCCGAGTCATACTGACGAGACAGCGCGTCGGCCCTGACTTTCTACCGGCCTGTAGGTAAGGGTGAAAACAAACCGGGAGAAGAACATAGCCCACCTAGCCTGGCGAGGGGTCAGCCTCTTCGCAGCCCGCATGTACTCCAGGTTGCGGTGGTTAGTCCAGATGAGGAAAGGGTGTTTAACCCCCTCTAACCAGTGCCGCCACGCCGACAGGGCTCTAACCACGGCCAATAGCTCACAGTCACCGACATCGTAATTACGCTCCGCCACACTGAGCTTCTGTGAGAAGAAGGCACAGGGACGGAGCGTGTTCCGACTCCCTGTTCGTTGGGAGAGAACGGCCCCCAGACCACATTCGGACGCGTCCACCTCCACAACGAACTGGAGCGACGGGTCGGGATGAGCCAGGACCGGAGCGGTGGTGAAACTGTGTTTCAGTTCCACAAACGCCCGCTCCGCATCCGTGGTCCACCGTAACCGAGTCGCCCCACCCCTAAGGAGGGAGGTGATCGGAGCCACGACCTGACTAAAGCCCCGGATAAACCTCCTGTAATAGTTGGCGAAGCCTAAAAATCGTTGCACTCCCTTCACCGTGGTTGGGGTCAGCCAATTACGCACGGCGTCAATGTGATGCTCCTCCATAGTCACACCTGTGCGAGAAAAACGATAACCCAGAAAGGAAACAGACGACTGGAAAAACAGACACTTCTCGGCTTTCACATACAGCTCATGTTCCAACAGTCTAGCAAGCACTTTCTTTACGCACCAACGAGACATGCTCAGCGCGAGTAGCCGTGTATATCAAGATGTCATCAATATACACGACCACACCCTCGCATAGCAAATCCCTAAAAACGTCGTTGATGAAGGATTGAAAGACTGATGGAGCATTCATCAAACCGTACGGCATGACTAAATATTCATAATGGCCAGAGGTTGTACTGAAGGCAGTTTTCCATTCGTCCCCTTTCCGGATACGCACCAGGTTATAGGCACTCCTGAGATCTAACTTTGTGAAAAAGCGGGCCCCGTGCATTCTCTCGACCTCCGCAGAGATTAAGGGAAGAGGATAACTGAACGGAATGGTGATTTTATTCAGCGCCCTGTAATCGATGCACGGGCGCAAACCACCTTCACAAAGAAAAAACTCGAGGAGACCGGTGACCGGGAGGGCCTAATGTATCCCTGTTCTAACGCTTCCGTAATGTAAGCGGACATCGCCTCAGTTACGGTGCGGGACAGTGGATACACGCGACCCTTAGGGAGTGCGGCTCCTTCCAGGAGGTTTATCGCGCAATCCCCCTGGCCTATGAGGAGGCAGAACAGTAGCCTTAGCTTTTGAAAAGGCCGCGGCTAAGTCCCTGTATTCGGGAGGAATTGGCACGACGGGAGCACTGTCTGGACTTTCCACCGTGGTCGAACCCACGGAAACACCCAAACACCTACCCTGGCACTTCCGCGACCACCCCGAAAGAACCTGACTAGACCAGGAGATGACGGGGTCATGGAGGGACAGCCAGGGGAAACCTAACACGACGGGGAATGTGGGAGAGTCCATGACGTGAAGGGAAATGGTTTCGCTGTGTCTGCCGCTAGTGACCATAAGGAGAGGGACAGTGCGCTCTGTTATCAAGCCCGACCCTAAGGGCCGGTTGTCCAAAGCTCTCACGGGTAGGGGTGTGGAAAGTGCCTGGAGGGGAATGTGCCCGCGTAGCGCGAAATCCCTGTCGATGAAATTCCCAGCAGCGCCTGAATCTACAAGCGCCTTACACTGGGAGAGCAACGGAAAACCGGGGAAAGCAACAGGGATGGTGCAGAGAGTGAGTGGAGAGGAAAGTGGTGAATGGGCATGAGCTACCTGGGGTGATGCGGGAGTGCCATGCCTTTCTCCTGTCAAGCCGGAGGAAGAGGGGTAGCGCGAAGCGGAAGGACCGCTCCAGCGTCTACTGTATCCCCTCTGTTCCCCAGCTCCTCGCCCTCTGCCCGGTAGTACAGCCGACCCCAGGTCCATGGGGGCGGCAGTGTCGAGGTGGTGGTGTGGAACAGCCGGGCCCTCGCTAGGACGTCCTCGGGAAGCCAGCATGTTGTCGAGACGGATGGATGTTTCGACTAACTGCTCAAACGAGAGGCTCACGTCTCGACAAGCCAGCTCCCTTCGGACGTCCTCCCGAAGGCTGCAACGATAATGGACGAAAAGGGCCCGGTCGTTCCACCCAGAACCCGCTGCCAGGGTTCAGAACTCCAGTGCGAACTCCTGCGCCGATCTCGTCCCCTGCCGTAGGTGGAAGAGTTGTTCGCCCGCCTCTCTCCCTTCGTGTGGATGGTCGAAGACGACACGGAAGCGGCGGACGAACTCGGCGTAACTGCCCTAGAAGGGCCCCTCGGTGCTCCAGACGGCGGTGGCCCATTCCAGGGCTTTGCCGGACAGGCAGGAGAAGAGCGATGAGATCTTCTGAGCATCGGTCGGCGCAGGATTAATCGACTGGAGAGCGATGTCGACCTGGAGCAAGAAGCCCTGGCAGCGGTCCGCCGCCCCATCGTACTCCCGGGGAAGCGGGATGTGGATGGCCCCGGCTCCGGTAGCAGCAGGTTGGGGAGGCGGTAACACAGCCGGTGCTGCAAGAGTGGCTTGGGCCAACTCTAGGCGCTGGATTGCCTGGACGAGGGTACTCATGGTAGCGCCTAGGTTGGCCAGGATGTTCGTGTGTTCCTGCACACGTTCCGCAACACCGGCTTCTTTAGCGTCAGACTGCTCCATTCTTTTCTGTTTGTTTGGGCGTGTTATTCTGTCAGCTCGTTCGTTTGACGGAGGTGAAGCAGACTGCGGAGAAGGTTCGTTGTGGCTCATATATTTTAATAGTGGAGCTGGCTTATGCTCATCAATGGTGAGACAATAACACGCAAAGACAGGGGGAACAGAGGATACATATATACTTGGAATGCTAATGACTGGATGAGAATCAGGTGAGCTAAACAGGACAACAGGTGCAATGGATTGATGACGGGTGGTGGTGTTAGAAGACCGGTGACATCGAGCGCTGAGGTCCGCCTCCTGCAGGGGGAGGATGAGCTGCAGATGGCGTAGTTGTCACAATGAGCTGCAAAAATCTTATGGACTGATGAGACCAAGATTGATCTGTGGAGAAAATAATTAAGTTTGGAGAAAGAAAGGAACTGCTTATGATCCGAGCATACAAACTCATCTGTGAAGCATGGTGGAGGTAATGTCATTGCTTGGGCGTGCATGGCTGCTTCTGGAACAGGCTCATTAATATTTATTGAAGATGTAACTGATGATGGTAGCAGCAGAATTAATTCAGAAGTGTACAGAATCATTATGTCTGCCAATTTACGGAGAAATGCATTGAAACTAATCAGGAGGACGTTTTTCATGCAGCAGGACAATGACCCAAAGCACTCTGCCAACAAAACAAAGGACTTCATCAGGGGAACAACGTGGAAGGTTTTAGACTGGCCAAGTCAATCACCTGACCTTAACCCAAGAGAGCATGCATTTCACCTCTTTAAGAGGAGACTGAAGGGAGAAACAACCCGAAACAAACAGGAACGCAAAGAAGCTGCGGTAAAAGCCTGGAATAGCATCACAAATGAGGAATGCAACAGTTTGGTGATGTCGATGGGTTGCAGGCTTGAGGCAGTTATTGCAAGCAAGGGTTATGCCACCAAATATTAAATGTTATTTACTTTAAGATTATTTGTTTCAATACTTTTGCTCACCTAAAAATGCTGTGGTCTAATACAAACGGTGACATGTCCTAAGTTATTCACATCTAGATGTGAATACCAGGAAATGAAATCTGATATTCTGAACTCTTGTCTCATACTCATCTTTTGATCTTAAACCCAAATGTCTTCAGTGACCATCAAAAACAATGGAATTTGCCTTGCCGTTCCAATACTTATGGAGGGGACTGTACCTGTCTGTCTGCTGATACTACCTGTCTGTCTGCTGATCTAATATGTGGCACTAATGGCTTTAGGTTGGACTACTGTGTGTTGATGATTGTGTGGTTTGGTCTCAAATGTGTCTGTGACCATTTGGCTTGGCCTACTGTGTCTGTGATCATTTGGCTTGGCCTACTGTGTCTGTGACCATTTGGCTTGGCCTAATGTGTCTGTGACCATTTGGCTTGGCCTACTGTGTCTGTGATCATTTGGCTTGGCCTACTGTGTCTGTGATCATTTGGTTTGGTCATATGTGTCTGTGATCATTTGGTTTGGTCTAATATGTGTCTCCAATGGTTTTAGTTTGGACTACAGTGTGTTGATGATCGCTGGGTTTAGTCTCAAATGTGTCTATGTTTGGTTAAATACATTGGATATGACTCACTACCACATTATTTAATTTGTATTTGTTTCCAGTATTTGTAAGTGGGTGTGTCCTCGTCTAGTGAGCAGATTTTTCCAATGTTCATGGATTCGTATGTAATAGTTGGGACATTCTAACTCTACCTGATGAGAGGTGTTGCTCTGAGGCTGGGCGCTAAGTCAACCAGTGTGGTTTGGTCAGATTTGTGTTAAACGCCGTCCCCTGTTGATGATGTCATTGGCCCCTCTCTCAGCAGCTGCGTTTCCCCAGCAACAGGACCTGTAGCCATGCCCTCCAAAACCACAACCAGGAAGTGTCTGTTATTGAGGGAAGACAACCTATCTCTCTCCTCCACTCCTCTTCCCTCCAGCCCTCCCAACACCCCCTCACCTCTGGACCAGATAAGTGATGGGAGAGGGGATGAGAGGAGAAAGGAAAGAGAAAAGGAGAAAGACATGGAGGAAGGAATTGAGGAAGGAATAGAGGAAGGGATAGAGGAAGGAATAGAGGAAGGAATAGAGGAAGGGATAGCAATAGAGCTTGAGAGAAGAGAGGAGAACAGAAAGGAGGGTGGAGAGTCTCACAGAAGACCGTTCTGGCTGGAAGACGATGATCTGCCTACAATGATGTGAGATGCCATATAACACACACGCCACACACTCACACAAGCCACACACACATACCACACACTCACAATCTCAATCTGGTCTTTCTTGGGAAGTGTCTGCAGGAGGGTCTGGATCAATTCCCTCTTGGAAAACATGTACAGGAAGGTCTGGATCAGATCCCTCTGTGGAAACATGTACAAGAGGGTCTGGATCAGATCCCTCTGTGGAAACATGTACAGGAGGGAATGGATCAGATCCTTCTGTGGAAACATGTACAGGAGGGAATGGATCAGATCCCTCTTTGGAAACATGTACAGGAGGATCTGGATCAGATCCCTCTGTGGAAACATGTACAGGAGGATCTGGATCAGATCCCTCTGTGGAAACATGTACACGAGGGAATGGATCAGATCCCTCTGTGGAAACATGTACAGGAGGGAATGGATCTGGTCCCTCTGGGGATACATGTACAGGAGGGTCTGGATCAGATCCCTCTGTGGAAACATGTACAGGAGGGAATGGATCAGATCCAGTAATGCACCAAACAGCCCCCACAATATGGGAGACTATCAAGGGGTGAATCCGGGAAACTAGATCAGCACCCTGGTTGCAGTAAACGGAGAGAAAGAAGTTTCTCACTATTACGTAAATGCTCACTGCTGTACTTTTTTCTGAAGCTGCTTCCTGTCCAGCTCAAACCCTCATTGGCCTTGAAATGTGTGTTTGAAAAATGAATTCAATATGACTTCTTGAGAGCACATACCCAATATATCATACTGACTGAAAGGGGATTGACATACATTTTCTGATAAATGCTCGTGTAGCCTTAAATGTTTGTTGACATCATCATGACTTCCTGTTTTGTGCTTCCTTTGCAGGAGCATGAGCATGATTGACACGCCCTATGAACTGGAGGAGTCGGGTCTAATGGAGCATTTGGGCCAATCACGATATGAGCGCATGCAGGATCAGTACACTTATTGCCAGGAGGAGGAAGAGGAGTGGAGAAATGTAAGACAGACAGATAGTAGGTCTGGTAGATAGACGTACAGACAGATGTACACGCAAACAGACAATCAGACAGACAGACAGATGTACACGCAAACAGACAATCAGACAGACAGACAGATGTACAGGCAAACAGACAATCAAACAGACAGACAGATTTACAGGCAAACAGACAATCAGACAGACAGACAGATGTACACGCAAACAGACAATCAGACAGACAGACAGATGTACAGGCAAACAGACAATCAGACAGACAGACAGATGTACACGCAAACAGACAATCAGACAGACAGACAGATGTACAGGCAAACAGACAATCAGACAGACAGACAGATGTACAGGCAAACAGACAATCAGACAGACAATCAGACAGACAGACAGATGTACAGGCAAACAGACAATCAGACAGACAGACAGATGTACACGCAAACAGACAATCAGACAGACAGACAGATGTACAGGCAAACAGACAATCAGACAGACAGACAGATGTACAGGCAAACAGACAATCAAACAGACATTCAGAAAGACGGACAGATGTACAGGCAAAAGACCATCAGACAAACAGACAGAAAGACAGACAGACGTACAGACAAATGTACAGGCAAAAAGACAATCAAACAGACAGACAGTCAGACAGACAGATCTACAGGCAAACAATCAAACAGAAATTCAGAAAGACAGACAGAAAGACAGACAGACAGACAGACAGACAGATGTCCAGACAGATGTCCAGACAGATGTCCAGACAGATCTACAGGTACAGGCAAACAGACAATCAGACAGACAATCAGACAGACAATCAGACAGACAGACCTTACTCCTTACTTCTGTCTAGGATCTGGCTCGGTGGAAGAGTCGGCGCCGTAGTGCGTCTCAGGATCTCATCCGGAAGGAGGAGGAGAGGAAGATGATGGAGAGAAAGATGAAGGAGGAGGAAGGCCATGCCCAGAAAAAGAAGAATATCAAAACCTACAGAGAGATTGTAGAGGAGAAGTATGAGAGCAACAGGAGAATTTAGTAATTGTCAGTACTTGCCTCACCAGCTTCTAACTCCTCCCCTCTCTTTCCACAGAGAGCGCAGGGAGGCGGAGCTATGTGCTGCGTTCAAGACAGCAGGGTCTAAAGAGGAAGCAGCCATGGTTCTTCAGCGTTATGCGCTCCGCTTTACCATCAGTGACGCCACACTAGACAGTCTGCAGCTCCCTAGAACCACTAGTACCCAGAACCATGAGTCCAGAACGAATACTATCAAACAGAACCCTGTGTCTAAAACCACCGGTACAGACCAGAACCTGGTACCAGGTAGAATCAGAACTGATGGTGAACCCAGCAAAACTAAGACTGACCAGGAGTTCAGACCGACTGACACGCAGCAAACACAACACATACAGCAGGACCACAAAGAACCACAGACACAACACAAACAGCAGAACCACACAGAACCACATACACAACACAAACAGCAGAACCACACAGAACCACATACACAACACAAACAGCAGAACCATACAGAACCACATACACAACACACAGTCCCCTCTCCCATATCACCCCCCTGCCCCCTCCCTATCCTTGCAGCCAAGCCCTACAGCAGGCTCAGTCTCCAGCCCGTCAAGATCCCACAGACCGGACAACAGCCCGTCAAGATCCCACAGACTGGACAACAGCCCGTCAAGGACCCGCAGACCGGACAACAGCCCGTCAATGACCCGCATACCGGACAACAGCCTGTCAAGATCCCACAGACCGGACAACAGCCCGTCAAGGACCCGCAGACCGGACACCAGCCCGTCAAGGACCCACAGACCGGACAACAGCCCGTCAAAATCCAACAGACCAGACACCAGCCCATCAATGACCCGCAGACCGGACAACAGCCCGTCAAGATCCCACAGACCGGACAACAGCCCGTCAAAATCCAACAGACCGGACACCAGCCCATCAAGGATCCGCAGACCGGACACCAGCCTGTCAATGACCCACAGACCGGACAACAGCCTGTCAAGATCCAACAGACCGGACACCAGCCCGTCAAGATCCCACA
>JACXGJ010015253.1:0-13752 GCA_016801105.1 Esox niger | reverse complement strand
GCCAGCACATTTGTGTCAGCAGCAGTGGCGACTCCTATCACTGCAAGTGTCGAGAGGGATTTATCTTGAACACGGACGAGAAAACATGTTCCCTGAGTCAGACACGTAAACAACATGCTATGTTTGCAAAGGACCTTGACTGAGTTTCATTGAAGGTGTATGGTCCCTCAGCTGTCAGTCACATTAGGTCCTGTGGCGTTTAGCTGACATTATGTCAACATGTACAACCATACACCATTTAGACGTGCAAATATCGCTACTGAAACTCAGACAATGCAAGCGTCCTTTGTATCCACAATTACATGATAGCAGGTGATGGCAAAATGTTTTCTTACACATACTTGAGCAGTAAAAAACTATTAGTCCTCTGCCAGATCTTTTGCATTTTAGCAAATTTCTTGCACTGAGTTTTATTACATCTTCAAGCTAACTGTTATATTAGATAAAAGGGAACCGGAGAGAACACACACATCTGGAGGAATTTTGTCCCACTCCTTAATGCAGAACTGCTTTAACTCTGACATTTGGGGGGTTTCCGAAGATTAACTGTTTGTTTCAGGTTCTACCACAACATCTCAACAGGGTTTAGGTCTGGACTTGGACTAGCCTGTGTCTGTGGCCATTTCAAACAGGCCAATAAGATGCCAGCCTGTAAAATGTTGTCAGGTTGTTGGTTTGTCAGCTCCCTCACTCCCCTAAATCCGGCTTGTTCCAGGTTCGGACCCCTGTGCCATTGGACACGACTGCCAGCACATTTGTGTCAGCAGCAGTGACGACTCCTATCACTGCGAGTGTCGAGAGGGATTTATCTTGAACACGGACGAGAAAACATGTTCCCTGAGTCAGACACGTAAACAACCCGCTATGTTTGCAAAGGACCTTGACTGAGTTTCATTGAAGGTGTATGGTCCCTCAGCTTTCAGTCCGCGTTAAGACCTGTGGCGTTTAGCTGACATTATGTCAACATGTACAACCATACACCATTGTAGACTTGTAAATATCGCCACTGGAACTCAGATAGTGCAAGCCTCCTTTGCATCTACAATTTCATCATAAAGGCCAGGGCAAAATGACTCCCTGTACTTTAATGATCAAAACTACACTGTAGCATTTATTATGTACACCAATATAGTAACTTTATGTCTCCAGAACTGCCTGGAATTTCTTAGAGAATTGATTATGCAGGGCGTCGAAAAAGTTCCATGGAGATGTTGTTCGATGCTGGTGTGATGGCATCACATAGTAGCTTCTGGTTGGACCACGGCACATTTATTCTGCTAACAGCCCATACCATTTCACTGCAACAACGCCCAATCGGGTGAAGGTCCAGGAACTGAGCGGGCAATTCACCCAGATACTGCATGCATACTATTCTATGAAATGACCCTCTAGGAATGGAAGAGGTGTTTGTGGCACATCTGGTCGTTTTCGTTCTACCTCTTATCATCACGCCGGTTTTGTCCATAGGCCTGACGCCATCTGGATGTTTCTTGTTTGCGTCACTGTTTTTTGAAAATTCTGGTGTTGTGTTTGTGAAAAGCCAAGAGGGCCGATGCTTCAGAGATAGTTGAACTGGCGTGCATGGCTCACACTATCATTCCACGCATGCTTCGGTCTCTTGTTACCCATTCTTAAGTTCTAGGCTGTCTGTTTTATACAGCAAGCTATGGCGGCCATCTTTTTCACTGTCTGTGGGACCAATCCATTTTCTCTAGCAGGGTGGCGTAGGTAATAGCCTGCTACTGAGTGTATGTTCTCTGAATTCAGCTAGTGTCACCAAACGTGTACTAAGAATGTATGATATTTTGGCTTTTTCAGAGAATTCTTCCAGATTACCTTTATCTTTTCAGGATGCTTACATATACCAATTATCAGAGACCCCCAATAAAGTGCCAGCCATTTGAAATTCTACCAGGTTGTTGGTTTGTCAGCTCCCTCACTCCCCTAAATCCGGCTTGTTCCAGGTTCGGACCCCTGTGCCATGGGACACGACTGCCAGCACATTTGTGTCAGCAGCAGTGACGACTCCTATCACTGCGAGTGTCGAGAGGGATTTATCTTGAACACGGACGAGAAAACATGTTCCCTGAGTCAGACACGTAAACAACCCGCTATGTTTGCAAAGGACCTTGACTGAGTTTCATTGAAGGTGTATGGTCCCTCAGCTTTCAGTCCACGTTAAGACTTGTGGCGTTTAGCTGACATTATATGAAAAAACATCCATACACCATTTAGACGTGCAAATATCACCACTGGAACTCAGACAATACAAGTGTCCTTTGCATCCACAATTCAGTTAATCAGGCTATGACTAAATGTCTCATATGTACAGTTTATTCAATAAAAATAATAATTCAGTTTGCTATCTTAACTTTAAAATTAGGGTTTCAGATTCTATCCCATGCCATCCAGGAATGAAATAAAAAAACTGCAATTGAGCCAACACTATTAATACTACAGAGTGTGCTGAGAAAGTTCATACTATGGCTTCTTTTAGGTGTTTTTCAGATAATATTTGCATAGAAAAATGCTCTCATAACTCTGTAACAGTCCCAAAATAAAATGCCAGTCTATAGAACTTAACCCTGCTTTTAGTTTCTCAGCTCCCTCACTCCCCTAAATCCGGCTTGTTCCAGGTTCGGACCCCTGTGCCATGGGACACGACTGCCAGCACATTTGTGTCAGCAGCAGTGGCGACTCCTATCACTGCGAGTGTCGAGAGGGATTTATCTTGAACACGGACGAGAAAACATGTTCCCTGAGTCAGACACGTAAACAACACGCTATGTTTGCAAAGGACCTTGACTGAGTTTCATTGAAGGTGTATGGTCCCTCAGCTGTCAGTCACATTAGGTCCTGTGGCGTTTAGCTGACATTATGTCAACATGTACAACCATACACCATTTAGACGTGCAAATATCGCCACTGGAACTCAGACAATACAAGCGTCCTTTGCATCCACAATTTCACCACCACGGCCAGAGCAAAATATCTCCTTGTTTTTTGTTCGAAAATGTCAGCTCAGTTTGTTATGGAATCTTGAAGTGAGAGTTTCGGTCTCGATCCTTTGATGAAATGGAATGAATTGGTAATGAATGGTGCAATAATGTTATCATCATAGGAACTGTACTGTGTTCGGCTGCAAGAGCAGTGTCTCATTCCAGATCACGTGACGGTTTTCTTACAAACACAAACGAAACAGACCCAGAGATAAGATGCCAATAGTGAGTTCAAACACATTCCCTTTTGTGCTGTTACCGATGCTTTAAACTTGTCAACCCTCTCCCAATGTATTCCAGGTTTGGACCCCTGCGCCAGGGGCCATGGCTGTGAACACATATGTGTCAGCAGTGACTCGTCCTTTTACTGCAAGTGTCGGAGCAGCTACACCCTGAACCCCGACGAGAAAACATGTTCCCCTGAAGGTGATGGTTAGAAGCCTAAATGTGGTTTTGCTGTAGGCCTTTTGCTGTAGGCCTTTTGCTGTAAACACAGTGCCTGCTTTGTTGTATTCTGTACCTCCTTGACATAGGTACTTCTCATTTCATTTGCCGGGACAAAAAAGCTAGTTAGATTGCTACGGCGTTGCTGCAACGTTGTCAGAGCACAGTGTTATTGACTTGGCCACACAAATGGAAATAAATACAGTAAAATCAGACCCGTAACAAGAGAGATAATGGAGGTGTTGGGATGGATCAGTTGAATCTACAGGTTATGTTCTTGTACAGTCTTTTAAGTGGATAAAAACAGATTAACCATTTCTGGTAAAAATAAAAGGTTTTGCTAGCATTTTGTAGGCCTATATACTGTGAGCAAGAGTATACCAAGTTTAGTTGACATGAAATAGTGAAAGGTTACTCTAGTCTTATGTTATATATACCCTCAAAATAAAAGGTTCTCGAAAGAACCCCTTTTCAATGGTTCCATAGAGATCTATTTGGAGAACCCCTTTTTTTACAGCAAGTAGTCTACGTTGGTTTTTTGAGTAATAGTATAAACAGCTATTTTCAATACCCAGGAACATTTTATATAGGGGTTCCCCAACAGTTTCAAAGTGAAGCATACGCGAAGAACCTTTTCATTTTCAAGGGTATGTACGTTGTCTCTAATAATGTGTTATAATGCTTCCTCCCCACATGAAGAGGTGAAGGTGGTAGTGGTGGAGGACCCCTGTAAGTGTGAGGCCAGGATGGCCTTCCAGATGCAGACACAGAACGCCCTCCAGGAGATCACCGCCAGAAATATCTTTTCTGTTCACCAGTAGGGAAATAACCAGACTCAGCAAACCCCAGTCAGCATTGGCTGAAAACTCACTGAGCGGTACACCTTCTTCCGGGCAAGAAATGGGTGGGCCTGAATGTCTGCAAAGGATTGTATTATCTACCATGAAACTATGGCATTTAGACTTTTTAAGGTGGCTTCAATGGTCCTTAATGTATAATGTTTTTAAAACTTTTTTTAAAAGCTTTTTAAGTAGAACCGTGTCACAAAATGGAACCCAAGGGTTCAACTGACAACCAAAAGGACTTATTGGAATCCAAAAGGTTTGCAACTGTTAACACTTGAAAAAGAATTGCCTTGACTTTCTTCACTAGCTGACATGACTGAAAGAGTGGAGCAGCTTGAGAACATGTTGGGTCAAGTCTAATCAGAGGAGAAGACCGTGGGGTAAGTGACAGTTTCCCATGAAGAATATTGGAGGTTGAACTCTTCCACCCCTCACCCCTGACCTCCTATGTGTTTGTTCAGTGTCGGCAGGGTCGGCCAAGGCCTGCGGTCCAGCAGTCTGTTGTAACAGCCATGGACCACTGCAACACAGGCACGTACTTCCTCTGCTCTCCTCCGTCATCGCATCGGCCGACATCGACACCTGACAGCGGAACTCCGGATAAACAGCACTGCAATGGTCAAAAGGAAATAACTATGGTGCTATAAACAAGTTATTATGCAGTCCATGGTGCTATAAACAAGTTGTTGGACTTGCTCTGGGCTGTAACATGGCATTATCTGGCTACTGATTGGCTAAGAGTAGCAGTGTTCCCATATATGGGCGTGGGGATCCAGCGAATTATATAACAGTATAAGTGCATACATTGCGAATGCATTAGAAATGCATTTGTTGAATTGACACGTTCCAATAGAGTTTTGACTTTGGCTAACTATCTGAAATGCATTGTATAATAGAAATGTATTTACATGGTCAAAGAAGGATACAGTTAGCAAAGGCACACCTAAAATGTTAGTTTTTAAGTAACAGGTGGTCAAAATTATGTATTATAATATCTTATTTGGTCAAATCCAGTAATAGTTTTCTATGCTCTTCATATAAGCTATGTCTATTAGGTTATGTCTGAGCGAAATGTTGGAAGCTATCATATGGGATGAAGGTAAACCTCAGTGTTTAAAGAAACGTATATAAGAACCATGTTATTTTTGTTTGAAAAGTGTACCTATGTAATGTATGTGTGACAATAAAGACCAGGAGATGAGCTTGTTTTGCACATTGCCTTCATCAATGAAACAACAACCACTACAAAATGCAATACAATATTTAAATATTGAATTAACTTTTATCCAGAGTGTCACATTTCCAGTAAAGCAGGATACCAAGTGTGGACTTTATGAGCAACAAAAGGGTTTAATGAGGAAACTAAGGCAGGAACAAACAAAGAAAAATGCAGAAAAAAGGGGGTCAAACCGGTTCCACGGGGGGTCGAGTGTCTGCAGGTTTTTCTTTAATCATTTAAATTAGTTCCCAGTTCAGACCTAAACAACCAGGTGAGGGTAGAAACTAACCAATTAGTGACCTAATTAATCAATCAAGTACAAGGTGAGAGCAAAAACCTGCAGAGACTCAGCTCTCCATGGAACCGGTTCAGCACCTGTGACCTAAGTAAAACTAGGTGGGGCAACCACACAACAGAAACTCTTCAAAAGGACTCTTCTGTCCTAGCTTCAAATAGAAGCTTGTTTCATTCGGGTGCCTGGACAGGGAAGAGACTTGACAGCCGTGAGCGCGAGCTGCCCTGCCACGGGGCAGGGATGGCAAAGAGACAGGAGGGGGGAGAGATAAATGGTTCTGCTTGTTGGTCCTGGACAAGCACCATGGCCTAACAGGGAATGCCAGTGGATCGGGTTAACCAATGAAAATCTAAAACTGTTCTAATACATTTTCAATTTGTCTTTTTTGGCTCTATTTAATGTGAACTTTTTTCCACATAAAAAGACATGACCTGCTTTGAAATCATGTGTCTGCCTTCCTTTTCCCTTAAACTTATACCAGAACCACTAATCCAGACGTTAAATAGTCTCAAAACTGCTAACTTTAGCCACCACACACCGCTAGCTAAAAATCGACGGAAATGACAGGGTACCTGAATTTCCCCGTTATCACATGAAAACATGGAGGAATTTTGTTGATATGTCTAATATTACACACAACCGCCGTTTCAGATTCAAAACAAAGAGTGACAAATATCTTTGCATTTAGGAGTTTTACTTAAACATGTGCAGAAGGCAGAAAAAAAAATCTGGTTTACTCATTGTGGAGGGCTAAACTTATAACTCAAGGGGAATGCTCTGGGGGTACATTTGACCAGGGTTAGTGCTTGTCCCCCATACACTAACCCTTGCCCTAACTCTTAGTTAGCGCTAGTTGAGAAGGAAGCTCTGCTCTTTCCATTTATTCCTACTTCCCATATCGTTTGGTTTGGTGTGTGCCAAGTTCAAGACCAAACTAGGAAGAGACTATCCCATTGGTCAGAAGTGTGTTACATAAAAACACACGCCGGCATTCACATTTTTTATACACATTGCTATAATTCTGTACATCATGTACAGATTCAAAAAGAACTCTACATTGATCAGCCATAACATTATGACCACCTGCCTAATAGTGTGTAGGTCCCCCTTTTGCCTCCAAAACAGCCCTGACCCGTCGAGGCATGGACTCCACTGGACTTCTGAAGGTGTGCTGTGGTATCTGGCACCAAGACGTTAGCAGCAGATCCTTTACGTCCAGTAAATTGTGAGGTGGGGCCTCCATGGATCGGACCTTTTTGTCCAGCACATCCCACAGATGCTCGATTGGATTGAGATCTGGGGAATTTGGAGGCCAAGTCAACACCTTGAACTCGTTGTTGTGATCCTCAAACCATTCCTGAACCATTTTTGCTTTGTGGCAGGGCACATTATCCTGCTGAAAGAGGCCAATGCCATCAGGGAATATCGTTGCCATGAAAGGGTGCACATGGTCTGCAACAATTCTCAAGTAGATGGCACATGTCAAAGTAACATCCACATGCAAGGCAGGACCCAAGGTTTCCCAGCAGAACATGCCCCAAAGCATCACACTGCCTCCGCCGGCTTGCCTCCTCCCCAGAGTGCATCCTGGTGCCATGTGTTCTCCAGGTAAGTGACGCACCCAGCCATCCATGTGATGTAAAATAAAAAGTAATTCATCAGACCAGGCAACTTTCTTCCATTGCTCCGTGGTCCAGTTCTGATGCTCACGTGCCCATTGTAGGCGCTTTCGGCAGTGGACAGGGGTCAGCATGGGCACCCTGACTGGTATGCGGCTACACAGACCCAAACGCAACAAACTGCGATGCACTGTGTGTTCTGACACCTTTCTATCAGTACCAGAATTCACTTTTTCAGCAATTTGAGCTACAGTATCTCGTCTGTTGGATCGGACCACCCGGGCCAGCCTTCACTCTCCACGTGCATCAGTGAGCCTTGGCCGCCCATGACCCTGTCGCCGGTTCACCACTTTTCCTTCCTTGGACCACTTCTGATTGGTACTGACCACTGCAGACCGGGAACACCCCACAAGGACTGCAGTTTTGGAGATACTCTGACCCAGTCGTCTAGCCATCACAAGTTGTCCCTTTTCAAAGTCGCTCAGATCCTTACGCTTGCCCATTTTTCTGCTTCTAACACATCGACTTTGAGGACAGAATGTTCACTTGCTGGCTAATATATCCCACCCACTGACAGGTGCCATGATGACGAGATAATCAGTGTTATCTCTTCACCTGTCAGTGTTCATAATGTAATGGCTGATCGTTGTATATATGTTATTTAAACCTGACATCTCCACACTTTGGTGCCATTATGCAAAGGCAAATATATAGGTCCAGCAGTGATTTTTCTGTTAACAGAGTGTTAAAACGTACTCTGGCTGAGTGGTTACAATGAGACCTTTAAGAAATGGCATGGCAGGAAAGGGAAGAATCTCTCCCACGTGGAACTGTGTCATTCTTGAGTTCACATTTTATTTCCTTGCTGCACCCAATAAAATGCAACTTCACCAAAGCCAGCGATGCAGACAACCCAGTGAATCAGTTCATTCAGAGGAACTAAGAAATTCTCATTCTTAAGGGCACCTTCTACTTCGTTTAGCAATGTCAAATGGCAAAGATTAGATGGACCAGTTAGAGTGCAGTGGACCCCGGTCAAATAGAGGTCACATACTGTTGAAATGTGGTGGTAAGGTGGAATTTACAATCCCCCTGTTAGAATTTATTTCCCATTTTTTTCTTGTCAGAAAACTGTTGTAGAAGTGCCAGCCCAAATAACTTATTTAAACCGCATGTGACTTCTGTATTTGATCAGCGGCTCCTCCTCAATGGAACTAGGTCACTGAGTCTCCTTTTGACACATTTGCTCTCATAATGTCCTCTCATTTCTCCAAAGCACCCGGGGAATGCGGTTAACTTGTCTGCTATGTCTGTGTTAGGTGCTCATTCAAACATTTACCTCAGATCCGGTCCGGTCCCGTTCCTTTTTACCGACCATCTGTTTTCTGTTTATTTGTTATTTCCAAGGCCCCACAGACTCACACACAGTCTCTTTGTCAAACACGTGCAACTGCCAGTTTCCTCCCCTCATACATACGTACATACACACACGTGAACAGGAGCACATGCCGTCCACTTTGGAGATGTAAAATGACAACGCTAGCTTGTGCAGCCGAGAAATCTTTGAAATCCAGAGGAACACCGACACGGCACCCATTCTAAGACAGAATCTTTCACCGTTGATCCTGACTCCCCAAAGGAATGCCTAGTAAAAACTGTAATACAAAATGCAGGGGTGATATTGGGACACATCTGTTTAATCCTGTGGTTATTTTACTTCTCACAAATGTGCACGGAGCGTACCTTGATACCAATAGACCATTACAGTGTAGTACAGTACAAAACACTGCAGTCTGACAAAGTGGGTGTTCATTAAATCCATTATGTATTTATATTACCATTCACTCCCAGTCATATCCACCATGGAAGCTGGTCCCTTGTTAAACAGGAAACATATTTAGACGTATGTGATATTAGAACCCCTCTTCTCTGACACTCTAAATAGAGGTTCTCTGAGGGTCGTTTAAGGGTTCTTCACATTGACACTTCTTCTTTTTAGAGTGTTACCTCGTGTTTAACGCGGCTTTTCTGTTGAGCAGATACCCGCCACCATTGCCATGCCATCGTTCACATGAATGGGGCACCTGTTCTGACCTCTGCGTCTTTGACTTTGACACAGCGTTGTTAAATGTCACAGCAAAGTACAAGGTTTGGGGCGAGAAGCATCAGATCCAAGGTGCTCCGTCCATCACGCATACACGTCTACGCCTAGACTGAGGGACACTTTCTGAGCAAGAGCAAGAAAAACATTTTTACCTCTCCAAAATGGGGTTAAACTCGCAACTGAAAACGTTTGAAATATTTCTGTGAACCTAGTCTCCTGTTATATTCTGATGTCTTCCGGGGAAAGGCCTTGACTAGCAAGACAACTTTCAGGTCTCCAACTCTCCGTGGTGATTTACTGTAGTGAATGGATGCATTTCTTAAATCTGTTTGGTGCCACTGTGCATTGCTATTATTTCAGCGGTATATACCACACCACCTATAGTAGTGATGACAGTCAGTCTGGGCCCTTTTTCTCTTCTCTGCATATGTGACCTTTGAGCTGGATGAACCTGACCATGCACTGTGAAGGGAGACTTGTCGGATAGGATGTAGCTACTCAATAGCCTGTAGTTCCTTCACGCATGTTTTTTTCATAGAGGACAGATTACCTTTTCACCAGGGAAATAGTTCTGGGAATTTCTCACCAAGCAAAGAACTGTGCTCATATTTTCCTTATTGTGTTTATCTCTCTGGGCATCCAGTCCACAATGTCGATTCACAGGAGAATTCAGGCTGTTCTGGAGGCCAAGGGGAGTTCCACAGGGTTCTACTCTCCAACTAGAAGAAATTCTTGGAGTATCCTTTATTTTAAAACACTAAGAAAGTTCTTCAAGGGAAAATGACAATAGATATTGTGAACAACTATTTGTAGTTATATTTATCCAACCATTCAAATATCTACCCAGAAATATTTGCCAAATGATTCTTTTAAGGAAGAAAAAAAGTGTTATTTGCTTTTTAAAGGGTTGGTAGAAGAACATATACAGTCCCCTCCTAAAGTATTGGAACGGCAAGGCAAATTCCTTTGTTTTTGTTGGTCAATGAAGACATTTGGGTTTAAGATTAAAAAAATTGTATGAGACAAGAGTTCAGAATTTCAGCTTTAATTTCCTGGTAATCACATATAGATGTGTTAAACAACTTCAGACATGTCACCGTTTGTATTAAACCACAGCATTTTTAGGTGAGCATAAGTAATGGATCAAATCATCTTAAAGTAAATAACATTTAATATTTTGGCATAACCCTTGCTTGCAATAACTGCCTCAAGCCTGCGACCCATCGACATCACCAAACTGTTGCATTCTTCATTTGTGACGCTATTCCAGGCTTTTACCGCAGCTTCTTTCAGTTCTTGTTTGTTTCGGGGTGTTTCTCCCTTCAGTCTCCTCTTAAGGAGGTAAAATGCATGCTCGGTTTGGGTAACGGTCAGGTGATTGACTTGGTCTAAAACTTTCCACTTTTTTCTCCTGATGAAGTCCTTTGTTTTGATGGCAGTTTGCTTTGGGTCATTGTCCTGCTGTATGATGAACTTCTTCCCGATAAGTTTCAATGCATTTCTACGTAAATTGTCAGACAACATTTTTCTGTACACTTCTGAATTCACTCTGCTGCTACCATCCTCAGTTACATCATCAATAAATATTAATGAGCCTGTTCCAGAAGCAGCCATGCACACCCAAGACATGACATTACCTCCACCATGTTTCACAGATGAGCTTGTATGCTTCGGATCATAAGCAACTCCTTTCTTTATCCACACTTTGGCCTTTCCATCACTTTGGTAGAAATTAATCTTGGTCTCATCAGTCAATAAGATTGTGTTCCAGAACTTTTGCGGCTCAACTCTGTACTTCTTTGCAAATTTCAATCTGGCCTTCTGACTCTTACTGCTGATGAATGGTTTACATCTTGTGGTGTGGCCTCTATATTTCTGCTTTCTGAGTCTTCTTTGAACAGTGGATTGTGATACCTTCACCCCTGCACTGTGGAGGTTGTTGGTGATGTCACTTACGAATGTTATGGGGGTTTTCTTCACAGTTCTCACAATATTTCTGTCAACTACTGTTGTTTTCCTTGGCCGACCTGTTCAACGTCTGTTGCTCAGTACACCAGTATTCTTTCTTTTTTAGGACATTCCAAATAGTTGTGCTTGCTAAGCCCAATGTCTGTCCAATGGCTCTGATCGATTTTCCTTCATTTCTCAGCTTGACAATGGCTTGCTTTTCTCCCATAGACAGCTCTCTGGTCTTCATGTTGGTTTACGGGAAATGCATTCTATAGGTTTAAAACAAGGATGGAAACTTAGTCATGCAGATCTATTTAATGTTTGAACAATCAACCTAAAAGGCAACACCTGGGCTTGAAAAATGGGTGGGTTCAAACAAAGGGTGGTATGTCCTGAGTTGTTTAACACATCTAGATGTGAATACCAGAAAATAAATGAAAGCTGAAATTCTGAACTCTTGTCTCATACTCATCTTTTGATCTTAAACCCAAATGTCTTCAGCGACCAACAAAAACAAAAGGAATTTGCCTTACCGTTACAATACTTTTGGAGGGGACTGTAGACTTCCACCCACAGTTTGAATGTGAAGAACCACTAAAAGACCCTCCATCACCGTTTACTTTTCAGATTGTGGATGGAGGTAAAAAAGCTGTTTTACTTAATTTACCCTCATTCCTATTGTGATTGCACTGTGGTGAAAGATGAGGCATGTAAGAATTAAGTTGAATAGTCCGGGATGTGGGTGTAGTTATCCTGTTAGTCTCATCTCGAAACGTCAGCTGTTAATTGAGCTAATTGTATTATGAGGACTTGAAATATAAGTTGAGAAGTTCAGAGATGTTTTTAATAGCTGTAAATTAACTGCATGTTAATCTACCAACTTCTGACAAATAGGGTTCTGTGTGGTGATGCGACTATTGAGCTCCGACGCACCGTTCTGTTTCCAAAGCACTACGGAATCCACACAATGTGCCGAATGCCGATGCTCGTTTCAAAGTAAAAGTATAGTTCAAGATTATCGTCTTACAAATATTATTTTGACCATGTGTTTTTGCAAAAACTTTTTGCAAAAAAACTTTTTGCAAAATATTGGCTTCAAAAGTTATCCGAGACCCTGTTTTTTACAAATCCGATGACCACTGAGCACCTTGCTTAAACAATTTAAATACAAAAATGTGGGATACGAATACATTTATTCCCCTTGTCAACACGCACAGCAAACTAATGATGCCACAAAGTTGAACCCAATATAACATAAAAACGTCTTTATTAACATTAAACCTGATATTTTTGACTAGCAGGTATAAGTGGACTATTACGGTGTATACAAATATTATGTAACCCCACAGGGGACTAGCTTCAAATGATAATGCAATTTCATAAATCATTTTCAATATATGTATTATTAGAGCAAATGTTCAAATGAAAATGCAATAATCCAAATTGCATTTGCATTTTCATATAGTCATATGGGTGTTCTATTACAATATTGAAATTAAAAGGGAAAAACGGTTTTACATTTCATTTTCAAAGATGTATCCCGCTTGACATGTTCCACCATACAATGTCAAGTTTTATTTTATTATGCAATTTGCCTTGGCCAATGAAGTGGTTGGCTTGGAAAGTGCTGCTAGCTATACCCTGTAATTTCCCCCATGAATTGACTCCATATGGATTCTATACACCTTCGTGAGTAACTCTTGAATGCCATGTTCTACCTTACAACGTCCTTTTTTATTATTATGCAATATGCATAGGACGAATTTGGATATAGAGTCTTGCACTTTTTTGCTTTAATATTGTTATTAAAATAATTTAAACATATAATTATTCTGTTGTTTGCTCTTTGCACTCATTAGAAAAATGGTTTAAAATGCCCTAAATATACACGTTACCATCTTTAAAACGAATTATAAACTATGAAATAAAGTGACATTGGCGCTTTTATTCTGAAGGTTTCCTCATTACAATACGATGATGACATCACCGATAGTCCTGCTGGCAGAATACTATTGCGGCTTGGCTGGTAAAGGGTAGTTACCACTTTGGCTGATCAGCTTGACAGCAACCACATCTCCCCAACAGAGGCTCCTGACAGAGCTGAGCAGTTAGCTGATATTATTGCAGAAGCCTCCATATCTGACACCGGGAGACGAGGTGGTGTTTACAAATTTAAGAGAGGTGATGGAGAGACTGTCCGACACACCCCGTTCTAGCGGAAGACCAGCTCTCGATATCCCTAGTGAGGTTATTGAGACATACCTGTTAACAGGATTA
>JACXGJ010015252.1:0-13757 GCA_016801105.1 Esox niger | reverse complement strand
GTGTGTGTGTGTGTGTGTGTGTGTGTGTGTGTGTGTGTGTGTGTGTGTGTGTGTGTGAGACGTTAGGGGCTGGGGGGTTGAACAGTCTTCTTGTAGATAAATCTGTTGCCCTCAGGGGTGCGTTTACATAGGTGAGGACTGAGTGTTCAGCAACCCTGGAGTGATTTATCTGAAATACCAGCACCTACCCCCGGCCCCCAGCCCGCTCCTTTGGCACCACACTGAATAAATGGCTTTTCTATGGGTGGAGTAGGCTATTTCACTTACAGTAGGGAGTGTGTGCCATGTGTGTGTGTGTGTGTGTGTGTGTGTGTGTGTGTGTGTGAAAGAGAGAAGAGAGATAAAGAGAGGCAGAGTGTGAGTGAATGTATATATGCGGTGAATCTCGAAGTATTAACCCATGTAGAAGAATTACATTCACGTGAAAGTACACATACCCACCGATTTCATTGAATCACCTATGTATTGCGCATGACTTTGCTGGTGATACGATTACAGCCAGTCACGATGTAAAGCATTGCGATGCGAATTGAAAAAAAATCTCTTCACATCAACGGCTATAGCAGAACAGTGATTAGCTGGGCTATAGTGCCTTGATACCGTTGTAGTATATTAGGAGTGGGGAGCTACATTTTTGTGGTAGATTAATATTGTATATTTGGTGATAACGCATTTCTATTTTGGATGAGTATTAGCTATGATAATATATGGTTTGGCTGATCCACTTAACCCAGGCATGGCTACAAATAATTGTCTGTCCTAAAGACCATTGCTGAATAATGAGGAAATATCTGAATTCATAATGGATAATAGGTTAAAGGTTTGCAATTAGATGTAATACTTTATACTGTACACACTATATATAATCTAGATGGATAATACAGTAATATGGAAAATGTATCTCATCAGGCGCGCTGGCAACGGAACTCTCGATCTACATTCCTCGCGTGAATATGCAGATCGTCCTTTCACCCACGTGCCCGCGGGATTTTGTTAGCGACTACACTGCTCCGCTTAGCTCACCGGGGCTCCCTCCAGCTATCCGCGCGGGTTTCCCCTCCCCCCATTTCTCTCTACCGCTCTGCGGAGAGAAGAGAAAGGGAGGGGGAGATCCCTTCTTCGCGACTCTCCCCAGGAAGCCCAGCTGCCGTGCAGTCAGCGAGAACACTCGCACAGAGGGAATGGTGGTGTTTGGATACGGGTAGGGGAGAAGGCTACGCTGCGAGGAAAGATGTAAAGCACTTGACTGGATCTGGACAGGATGGATCCGGGCAGCGAGGGAGGATCGTGGGGACGAAGAGGGCATCTGGGCCTTCGAAATGGGAGAACTTGGGTCAAAGGAAAGTCGTTTTGTGAGAAAACTGATTTTTTTCCGAGAGGGGGATGGGGACATTGGACACGACACCATCGATGAGCCAAACAACGGTCTTTTTACTTAGAAAAACGCAAGAAAGCCAAACCGTGTTGTGGTGTAGCGTGTGTTTTCGTTAGGAACATGCGAGACTACCGGCAAATACCAGGGAAGGTTTCATATTCGAATTCTACAACAACACAGGAACTCAGCCTATGCGCGCGACACAACGCTATTTGGAACGCCCCATGACAAGGAGGTGTCCGCTTCAGGGCGCGAGATTCAAACGGACTTCTGCATGTGGTTTATTTGTATTCTTGAGCTGAGCTGCGTCCGTGCTCCCTTCTCGTGTTACATGCTATCTGCCAACGACGAATGGGTTTAAATCAAGGAACGAATTTAGTTAAAATTGTTTTGTTTTTTTATCCACTATGCGTTGACGTATAGAAGACTGTCTGATAAACTGCCATGCTTTATGGAATTGGGAAACAACTATATTTTTATAATAATCGGAACTGCAACGGATTTATTACTAACAACAAAAGGTGGGGAACGCACCCCCCCGTCATTTTAGTCATTAATAGTTAAGATGCAGTTTGCTAATTAATTTATCTTAAAAATATTTGAATTCTACAATTTTCCGTTTTTGCTGGGCAGGAAATGCAATAAATCACCACCACCTGAATGTAGCATTATGAACAAGCTAAAAATAGCTTTCATTTTTTGCTGTAAAATAGGGTATAAGTGAATAGGTTAATTGCCTATTCAGTAGAAAAGTTCGGAGAGCTTATGGTATTATGGTGTTTGAAAAACATTGGTACAATGTTAGCATATCATATTTGAATTGTGTACATAATCAAAGGCTGTAATATACATACAAATGTTTATGGTTTCGAACTTGTTTCCATTATATTTTTAAATAAAAATACGGCAGAATAATATCTAAATGCAGTATTTTTGTTGTATATACAGAAAATATAATATTTTAGCTACCCTGTATTTTATAGCAAAAATTGTAATAATATTATAAAATATATTAAGATATATATATATATATATATATATATATATAAGGATTTTGAAAGCGACCTATCCCTCTTAGGAACCCGTGCTTTGAAGGCGTAAAACCCACAGCAATAAAACATTATAATCGATCAAACGGGCGGGGTGGGCGCGCCTCATTCGCCATGTTGAAATCCTTTGTGTGTGTATAGCCCAGATAAAGACTATTGCCTATTGTTAACCATAAACGTTTTATTTTTACTCCAATATAATGCACTATTTCTAATCAAGCAAGCATAATGTGACCCTAAATTATTTCAGAGTATAACCATTTTAGAAGATTTAATTTCGAATTCAACAGAATTTACTAGAATTCTAGTTATATTTATACGACTCTTTCAATTACATGTTAAAAACAAGTTCAACAATATTATAAAATAATGCGTGAGTGTGATTCAATAGAATTTTTTTTAAGTTCATGCACATTCATTTGGTTGATTAATATAGTCGTTGTCACTGCATTAGTTAATTAGCCTACGCTTTATTTTGCATTGCAAAATTTAACCCATGTGCTCTATATTCTCTATATAATAACAATAGTGGTCTATTTGTTAGTTTTTCCATAAAAAATACGATGTTGTTGGAATATTTCGACATTATTTTCTGCACAAATATAATGTAAGCCGCAAAGGGCTGAAGGATTTTAAATTACCTTCATGTTATTGTAGTCTGTAGATAACATGAGTTAATGTGAACACATGCAAAAGAAATAAACGACATGTTTACCTTAAAGAAACTATAATTGTAGCTGTAATAAATGTACCTAGAATTCTTATGATTATAAGAAAGCTATTTTTTAAGTTTTGGAACTATTGTTTTTTTTTCAATACGTTGGAACTACTTCAATCTTCTCCCATTTCGTCATTCCACATAGCCCTGCATGCATTTAATAAGGTTTGGCTTCTTTTTCTTCACTTAAACAGAATTCCACCATCAACACCACGGTTCATATATAATTAAATATTTGTTTATTTATTGTCGACTGTGAATGCTATAGTATACACACACGTTTGCATTATGTAGTGCGTTTTTGATTTACAACAAGTGGGCATTGAGACAAATTCGAAATAGCCCCAGCTCTTTTTTTGTCAGAACGTTTAAATGTAAAGTTTTGGAGGAATTAAATGGAATGGAGGCTCAAGTAGGGCCCCGCGTGCACGGCTGTGGTGATGTTAATTCGAAGTGACTGCGGCGGGAGGGGGAGCTTTAGACTACGAACATGATGACGGCGATAATAGCAATAATAATAACACCACCCGTCTGAGGGCCCAACCTTAAATATATTAGGAAGAAAATATCAACATTTCAAAACATCAACCTCGTTAAAGTTTACACTCATAGTGTTTTATTAAGAAGAAGGAAAAACTGAACGTAGAGATCAATTTCCTTACTTAAATCATGTTCCTTAGAATCTCGTAGGCTATAGACCAAACCTTGAGAATCTTTAAAAACTGAATTCTTATTTGACATTTACATTGTTATGTTATATGTTCAGAACAGAACTGTGGGTAGAGGAAGTTCGATGTAAAATGTTTTACTTTTTGGTGGGGGATTTCTGGAGTAGCTAGCCAAACGACAATCAAGTCACCTTGGTCTATTGGCATTATTCAGCCGGCTATTTGTTTGATTTAAGAGAATATTAATTATTTGGTGGTACAGTGTAATAACATAATTATTACAATAAAAAATACACAATAAGGGTAAATAGTCTACATAACAAATTCAAGAATTAGTTCAAATAAATGGTTTTCATTCGTCTTAATGAGCAAAACCATAACAACAAGAGAAATCACAAATAAGCCACACAAATAATGGACTATTTGTGTTAAAGAATATGAGTATTTCCTGTTTTTATGTGACATATAGGTTGTAAATTCCGCGTGTAACTATATATATGCATATAGTGCAGCACTACTGAAGTATCAAGAACACCTTCCATTACGGAGAAATATAGCCTGAAGGGTTCTTGAGATGGACCTTCGTGAAGCCTTGAGAAATGTGATCTCCTATATAACGAAGATCAATATGTAATGAGGGAGGGCTACTGATCAACAACCTGGACGTGGGCAGGAACCTATAGCCCACTGTTTGCAATATGCCATTGCCTACTTCATAGAATAATCTCACAAAAGATGAACATTTGTTCAACAGCTTCAAGTGGCGACTATTCTGACTCCGTAGTGGAAGTTTATATGTCCAAAGAGGGCTTGCGTTCGAAACCCAGATTTCATACGTTGGTTTATGCAAGACTTCTTGTAAACCCAGAGCGTCTAAACTATTAAAGAAATTCGGTAGACTCTTCAAACTTGATTCGTGCGTCAGCAAGGCAGAGGGTAGGTCAAGAATGCGTTTTTGTACAAGTTGGGGATTTCTCTAAGTATTGGACTATAAGGTTATAGCTGCCTACGGTCTCGCTTCATACAACAGCTACACGTTTTCAATCCCCAACAAACTTTGTTAATAGGTTGTAAGACTTAAAACAATTGAAGAGATAGTTCAGGCAAGAGTATAGCAGCAGCCACCTCGAAGTGTGCAACCGATTTTAGATCTTGGGCTGCCTAATTTGCATAGATAAATCATTACTGTCTCAGATAGGCAACCACATTACATACATTCAGTACTCTGCCTTGGGGACACGTCTGCAACATATTTTCCATTCTATTTCTCGGCGCAGATTGAGTGTAATTTTCAAAATGATTAGGCCTACATATTTATTGTGCAAGACAGTACTGACCATGTTCACGGATACAACATGCCTTCCTTAGCTACCAGTTGATTGTTTGGTGGCCAGCAACTTGCAGAATTACTGCATGCCTGCAGCGGGGGAGCGGGCCTCCTTTCCGGCGGGGGCTTCTCTCGCCACCCTGCTGAGTTGGGACGGGCGGACGAATCCCCACCCTATAGGCATAAGGCGCCCAGCTAAGAAATACAATACAACGTCAATTAAATGCAGTCTCCGCTGCGATTTACTGCAATGAATGATAAATTGGTAGTCGTTCTCACACCATAGGACCATTCAAATTGCAATAATAGGGAAAATCGTTATGTAAAATATGTATAGGCTACATTTAGGCCTACCATATTTTGTCTCTCTGGGAAACCATTTCTCTATCTCTTTTGTTGCAAATCCCAGCCTAAGTAACCGGGTTGTTTTCAAGGCGTCTGTGTTTAAGGTCAAATTGTTTTATTGCATGATTGCTATTGCATATAGTTACAGACGTTTGAAAACATAAATGTACAGTAACACAGATTTGCGAATAACAAAATAATTTCGTGGCTGTCGACCGTGAAATGAGAACAGGGAAGATATTTCGTGGTAAACATTGTAGGATAAACAATAATTACAAACCTAAAGGATGAGGTTGTACAGGCAGGCGGGTAGACAACAGTACTCCTATACCAGGTCTAGGCTATAAGGCTGAAGAGAGTTAGAGAGAGATCTATCCACCAGGTGTTTTAGAAGTAAAATCGTATCTTACTTCAAAATGGTAGTTTAGCTAATCAATAGTGTGAGATGAAAAGTAATGAAGCGTTATGGTTTTGTGTTTCTGGCTTTCCTGTCAAATGAGAATGTCGGTTTAGAGGGATCCAACCGTGCATATTCTAACCGTTTATTCTGTGAGCATACAACTACGCAACTAGGCTTTTTCAAGATGCACGGTGATAGTATGTTCAGATTAAGGCCCTACGAAATTACCTCGCCATGTATTAAAATAGTAATTTGATTTTTTTAAAATCGATTACATTTTTCTCTCATTCGGCCTTCCATTTCATGGACATATTCATGTTAACATGACGAGGGGGCTTGCTTGGAACAGTGAATAAATATTATTGCGATAAATGAATTGCACTCTGCGCACATGAGACAGAAGTACGCCTCTATAGTGGATATAAGGCATGTGAAGGCCAGCCCTGTTCAAGAGATTTTGCCTTCTATATACAATTAAAATGACTGTTTTTATGATATAATGCCAAGCGTTCACATGCCGTCTTAATCGTGTATTTAGAGAATAAAAGCACGATTTAAAAAGCCCACACCAATATCATGCCAGCTGAATTTACATTTATGACAGTGTTTAAAATCCAGATTTATTTATCTCAAATTGGTGTTATTGTTTGCTTTTGCGATAAATACAAATTCTTAATTTTATAAGGTTTTCTGTTTACCAAAAAAGTAGGCTTAAATAATAAATAATACTATAATATATATTTTTCGAAAGCTGTATTAACCACATTACTTTAGGATGTATTTTAAATGAACTGTAGAAGGGAGTGCATTTAAAGTTGCATGCCTCTTTTCTTTCTCTTTATTAATCAATTTTATTCCCATCCACTCCCAGCCCTATAATACTGCACTACATATGTTTGGACAAAAAATGTAAAAGCAAAGATCAGCACACCCAAATCTTTTGTTACTGAACCTTCAGCCCCTTCCTCGCCTCTCTGGGGGGCAGGTAGTCAGTTATCCAGGTGTAGGTAGTCAGGTATGGGGGTGTCCGGGAAAGAGCAATGGTGCTTATTTAATTGGTTGTGGACCTCCCAGAGTTTCTATATTTCCCATGCATGGGTAGAAACCCCTCTGATAAATTATTCTATGCTAATTTGTTCGAATGTAAGGTTTCATGTAATTGTAATTTATTGTAATTCTAATACATAATGTATTCCAAATATCCAATAATAAAGACATTAACTGCAATGTGGCACTTTTGTTTTTGTACTGACACACTGTATACACACACAAAGTATACTGTATACACACACACACACACACACACACACACACACATATTACACCACCAGGGGGCAGAGGAAGAGGCTGAGGTCATGGGGGAGTCCTGTGAGTCCATTGGACCCTCAGACTTACCTGCACTAGACCCCAGACAGGGAGCACCAGGCAGGGCAGGGCATGGAAGGGCATGCCCACGGCTGAGATTGACAGGCCAAAGAGCCACTGGAGCTGACAAGGGGGGCAGGTGAGTCCTTTCAGAGGAAAGGAGACAGAAGAAGTATGCAGGGCCAGCAGAAGGGGAAAGAGGAGGAAAAGAGGGAGAGGGCCAGGGTGGGGAGGGGTGAAGGCCGGCGGAGAGGGGGAAAGGTGAAGAGAAAAGCCGTGAAAAATAAGAGAATGGCGGAGAGAGTAAAATAAAAAAGTAAGAAAATGTGTGAGGTAATGGTAGGAGGTCTCTCTGGACACGTATCCACTATGGGATCATTCATTTATCATCCTCACATGCTGGGGGTTTACTTTGCCAATGGTAGAGAAGAACGAGACCATAACACGGCAGGGATAATGAATGTATGTGTATGTTTGTGAGTGTGTGTAGAGGGGGAAGGTCTGGGCTCCCACTAACAGAGGCGCAGATTTTCAAGTTACGTCTGTGTCTCCTTTTGTTCAGGGGTGCGGTCGCTGCTCCTATCTCTCTGGGACCCGGAACCTCTGCCCGTCTGACCTCGACCCAACTCTCTTTTCTGCTTCAGACTTGATGCATTATTCAATACATTTAAATGCCACGGCACAAACATTTCCTTTCATGGCATTTGGCATTGAAAAGTTGAACTAGTTTAGTGTTAGATGCTTTTTGTTACAACTTTATCTTTGAGATTAGTTGTGGAAATGTTAAGGTTTCTATCATACTAGAATGTTTTATATATTAATTATATGCCATTTAGCAGACGCTTCTATCCAAAGCCACTTGCAGTCATACATTTATGAATGTGTGATTCTAGGAATCAAGTCCACTATCATGGCATTCCGTGCCATGTGCTCTACCATGCTTTATACTTGTTAAGTATAAGTTAGTAAGTTAGTATGAATGTTGGTAACTGTAGAGCTCTTTTGTGTTAATGTTTGTACCCGCAGAGTTTTATTTTTGGTGAATTTTATCAGCATCAGAGATATTTTTGTGTTCATTTTGGTAACTTCAGAGAAGTTTTGTATTAATGTTGGTAACTTCATAGTTAGTGTGTGCGAGAGGTGAGGATGAAGGGGGAGGGTGTATGTTAGCGTAGAGAGGCAACGATGGCCGAACCAGATGTTGTGAGTGGTAGGGGGTGGGTGGTGTCAGGGAAGTGTCACAGGGTCAAAGGTAGCCCTCCCCCAGCTGACAACCATGTCATATGCCACCCTTCTTCTCTCTCTCCCTCTCCCTCTCCCCTTCCATACCTACAGATGAAATGGTTTGAAATGGATGGCGAGAAGCCCTATGTTTACGTACGTCCAGGAATCTCAACCGCCCCACTTTTCTCTCTACCACACACACACACACACACAATTACATAATGTGGAGGATGCTAACTGATAACATTGACATTACCCTATTATCCACGTTGCAGTTACACGCGCACGCACGCACGCGCGCTCACACACACACACACACACACACACACACACACACACACACACACATTTCTCCATATGACATCAAAGTTCTACCCACCCAGCCCTCTCTAGGTGTCTCTGTTTGCACTGACATCTGCTTGAAAATGTTAGTCTGTGGTGTGTTTGTGTGTGTGTGTCAGAGAGAGTTCAGGTTGAGGTCAGGTGACATAACAGATGACTTGGTCAGAATCTCAAACAATCCAGGGTTGCCATGGCAAACAGAAGACTGGAACAGGAGGAAAAAGGGAAGTGGAGTGAGGAGTTAGCCCCTAGACACTGATCCCAGGCCACAGTTCACGCTCCCCCAAAACCTAATCTTAACCATTCATTCATGGAAAAGCACAAAACTGACCCTAGATCAGAATCCATTATCAACCTCACTCAAAACTCGTAAGTCTGAAAGGATGCTCTGCGGCTCCCCCTACTGGTTAACACAACAACGTGTTGATAAGTTAAGAAGACATACACAGAGATTTCCACAAAGTGAGGGCGAACAATGTACTTTTCTATTGGAGGAAACTGGATATTCTTAAAGGTGCATCCTGAAATACACAAGGTTGTCCTTCTAATGGACGTGATCAAGCAGCAGATCTACAACCAACCTGGCCAGCGGATCAGTGTACCCGGAGGTCTGTGAGTCGACAGGGGGATATCTGGCAGTCGGCTGCACAATAACAGGACTGTTTCTCTTTAGTTTGTGGAGAGGAGGAGGAGGGTCATATCAGTAAACCATAACACCTGTAGGATATACAGTATGTGATTCGTCATAACATAGACATGTGCACTCACTCAAAGACAGGCATGCTCACACACACACACACACACGCGTGCCCACATGCACATGCAAAAGCACACCCATGCATGCACACACACATACTCACACAGAGGCAAATACACACGGAGGAACGCGCACACACACACTCTCACACACACTAGTATGAACAGGAGGCAAACATCTGTCAGGGATTTGTACAGTCAGATGATACCCAATAATAAATAATGACAACATTTGAAACTCATTTTGGTCCCCCTCTGTTTGACCCCAAAAGGGGCCAGAGGTGTGTGTGCGTTTTTCAGTGAGTGACTTGAAGAGAAATGAAGGATGATCTTTACGTGGCAGCTTATTTGTTTTTGAATGCAGGGAGCTCAGTTCCCCACTTAAACTATCAGAGAGAGGGAGGGGCTCTAAATACAGCAGGTTACTATCTAGAGAGTGCAGAACTAGAGAGAGCAGCGAGAGGCACAGGACTACATAGGGCTACATAGAGAGGCACAGGGCAATCTATATAAGAGTACATAAAGAGGTACAGGACTATATGAGGCTAGATATAGTGGCACAGAACTACATAAGCCTACACAGAGCTGCACAGGACTATATAAGGCTACATAGAGTGGCACATAACTATATACGGCTACACAGAGAGGCACAGGACCATATAAGGCTACATAGTGAGGCAGAGGGCTATATAAGGCTACATAAAGATCCATAGAAAAACCCATATGCAACACAATTATACGTAATATTAACTGAATTGTACACATAGTATACGTGGAGTACATGTGGAGTGAAACAAAGACTCATAAGCATGCACACACAGACACGCGCACGCGCGCACACACACACGCGCACGCGCGCACACACACACACACACACACACACGCGCGCTATGACAGCCTCAGGGGGTCAGTCTGATCAGTGGCTGGATAGCCGCAATGGCCTTTCAAATTTAGGGAGAGGGTGTGTCGTGCACGGGGTGGGGTGGGGGGGTGAGAGACAGGTCATATATAAATGCACCCACATGTTGCAGTGGGATACATATCTTTCTCCCTTGTGGCGGTTTTCTCCTGGTGGGAGGGTGATTAGTGGGGTTTGATATTAGAGGCACAAAAACATACAGACACACGCACAGGACTCCATGTTCCACACACAGAGATCCCACAAACTGTCTGAGAGAGCCAGAGAGACAGGATAGGGAGACAGAGAGAGACAGAAGAGGGGAGACAGAGACAGACAGACAAGGGGAGACAGAGAAGGGGATACTGGGAGAGACAGAGAAGGGGAGACAGAGAGAGCGAGACAGAGAAGGGGAGACAAAGAGACAGTGCTTGGCAGAGGCTAACTGGAGTAAAGAAGTCACCATTATGTGGGCCTACAATAAATAACAGCTCCCTCATTTCTCTTCTGTTCATAAAACAGAGGCAGAGAATGGAATGACAAAGGGAACCCGTGTCTTTTGTTCTTAAACCACACTGCTCTCCCCTCTCTCTTCTCCTCATTTCCCTCCCCCTTCCAGTCTCCTCTCCTTTCTCTTTGACCTAAAATCCCCCTTCACCCAGTTGATGTTTCTCAACCATGCAGGACGTAGATCTATCAGGTCCACCAAGGGAGACTGACACAGCTGAATTTTGATGAGAGAAGAAGAAAGTAGAGAGAGGCTAGAACTCAGCATTGAAGAAGAGCTGGGGAGGTGGTGTACAGTTTGTGGATTGTCTGGACTGTAAATCGTTTAGTATGGACAGGACCGGGGACTCAACCGTGATTAAATGCAGAGAACACAGACAAAACACATGTGACCAGAGCAGACAACAGGAACACATTCAGAGTTAAGTCAACCCATCTCCAGGTAAGATTCAAACCTCATTGCACAATTTTTATGACGCATTCCACATTCCCTTATATCGAAGTTACTCCCCCATTACGATCTGTATAGACTATCCTACATAATGTTGTCCACAACTGCTGCACTTATTTGTCATGTTACTCCGTCAGGGTTCAGTGGGGGTAATGAATGGCCGTGTCTGCATGCTATTTACTGGCATTAAAGAGATATTTCCTGTTTATGAGAACCTTAATGTGTTTTTCTCCCAGAAACCACTGCTTCTTATCCGCCAGCTGTCTCAGGGCCATCCACTTGCATAGCGGAGTGGCAGGGGAAGAGGGGAGAATAGGGAGTGAGAGGGTGACAAAAGAGAGGTGGATAAAAAAGAATGAGCGTTCGCAGGACATAGAGGAAAGATGGGAGCTCCTCAGGGTTTGATTATTCGGCCAATCTTATTCTCAGTGTATACTATAATGTTGCGAAACATTATAATAAATATGGATGGAAACATGCATAAAGATGGATGGAGTAAAGAAGTCACCATAATGGTGACTTCATAATGGTGGCATAATGGTGAATTCTTTACTCAATCCATCTTTATGCATATGACCCTATCCTATACGCAACCAGCCCTTCAATAAATAATAGGGTCTATGCTACAACATAGATTTAATAACATCTAACACGACTTCAATGACCTCCACCTACTACCGAAAAACTAAAACAATAATTTAAGTAACGACGGTATCTACACGCCACCCAAACATCATCACCATGAATTGGTCCAAGTAAGACAACATCAAAACATAATTCTTTATTGAATGCCCAAATGTACCACCTTCAGTCGAAAACTTTTATAACGTTCTTCACACCGGCATACTTCAGCAATGCTTCCAAAAATATCCTCGGAAAAATGAACATCCTGCCAATCCCCAACTATGGTGACATAGTTAAAAGACTTGCTGCTAAAAAAAGTTTCTCAGTGAATTGGATGTAATTCTACAGAATGACATTTGCTTTGTCTTCTTGTGTCACTTCAACAATCAACACTATGACCTTTTAGATAAATGCTATTCCAACATTAACCTGCGCTCTGGTAGATATCTCACTCTGTGTACTTCTAAAGCCTACACCTCTGTCATTCATTTCAGTATTCCGTCGCCAATGGCACCAATTGCGAAATGACCATTAAGCATGAAGAGTACGTGAGAGGTTGAGGGATGACGCAGGTGAGTAAAAGAGAGAGGATGACTTCTCATGGGAGGATGAAGGACAGAGTGATTGAGGCGTCTGTTGTATGAATGGTAAGGTACAAATTCTGTCAGTATAGTCAATGGGCTTAACTGGAAGCTGATCAAAGAGCTTAACGGGCTCAGTGAAGACCATCATGTCTATTGCTACGTCTATATCTCTAACCGATCAGAAGGATGGGACACTGTTTTTGCTGTGTAAAGGTTAGGGCTGGACTCATCTCACTAAGTTGACATCAAACAGGTTTGGTGGACACATATTTAAGTCATGATTGGAAGAAAGGAGGGAGGAAAGGGATGAAGGGATAACATGTAGTGGGAGTGGTGTCAATTAAGGCGAAATACGACAGGGTTCATTTCCATCCGTGCCAGAGGGACTGCGTTATAACCAGCCATTCAGTGAGTAACAGCCTGTGTAAATGGTCAGTTTAATGATCTATGGATCAGCCACACCAAAGAGGCTCCCTGAATGTCTCTGTTTAAGTGTGACTTACTGAATGTCAGCCACACACACACACACACCTACACCCACACTCAAACCGCACAAAGAATAGTTGTTTTACAATACATACTTTGAGGACTTCTTCGGGATCACAATTGTTTTCCATCAAAAATATTTTCTAAACCCTACCCTCAACCCAAAGCCTAAAAAGCTATTTAAACCAGTGAGGACCGGCAAATAGTCATGATTTGCCAAGGGTTGCTATATTTGTGAGGTCCATTGGACACACGGACACACACACACACACACACACTTACTCACTCACTCATGTAACCGCCCACGCCCAAAGATGCTATAGATCATAGGCTCAGGTAGAGATTTCAGCAGATATGGGTAAATATACACAGACACACAGGCTGTAGATCATAGGGGTGGGCAAGAGTGTCAGCACTCACACACACACACACACACACTCACACACACACACACACACACACACACACACACACACACACACACACACACACACTGGGCCTTAGAGGAGACCCAACATGAATCCACACAGACGCTCTGTTCCATTCACTCACACAGGTAACAGTCTCCACCATTCACCCGCCACACTGTCCCCTGAGGGGAATATACTGTCTGTGGGTAGGAGTGTGTGCATCGGTGT
>JACXGJ010015251.1:0-13756 GCA_016801105.1 Esox niger | reverse complement strand
CACACAACCCTCAACTGGACAAATCTATAACCCCTCCCCACATATACACACAACCCTCAACTGGACAAATCTACAATCCCTCCCCAACTACACACACAACCCTCAACTGGACAAATCTATAACCCCTCCCCAACTACACACAACAACACTCAACTGGACAAATCTATAACCCCTCTCCACATATACACACAACTCTCAACTGGAAAAATCTATAACCCCTCCCCACAAACACACACAACCCTCAACTGGACAAATGTATAACCCCTCCCCACATATACACACAACCCTCAACTGGACAAATCAATAACCCCTCCCCTCCAACCACACACAACCCTCAACTGGACAAATCAATAACCCCTCCCCACAACCACACACAACCCAAAAAGATATTGCACCTTGCAGCTTTTTAGTTTTTGTATTAATGTGCAGTCCACTACACTGAACAAAATTATAAACTCAACTTAGCACAGCCATTGATAAAGAGTGCACCAACATTCCACAAGCCACAATCAACAACCCGATCAACTCTATGCAAAGGAGATGTGTTGGTAGTCACACCAGTTACTGACTGATTTTTGGACCCCCCGGACCCCCAATACAGTGAAACTGCACGTTTTCGAGTGGCCTTTTATTGTGGCCAGCCTAAGGCACATCTGTGCAATTGTCATGCTCTCTGATCAGCACCTTGATATGCTACACCTGTGTAGTGGATGGATTATCTCGGCAAAGGAGAAGTGCTCATTAACACAGATTTAGACAGATTTGTGAACAATATTTCAGAGAAATAGGCCTTTTATGTACATAGAGAAAGTCTTAGATCTTTGAATTCAAAAGTGTTGCGTTTATAATTTTGTTCCGTGTAATTTTATGCTCAGTACACTGTTCTTATTTGTTTTCATTTCTCTTATTCCTTGTATTAATTCCTTGTATAAATTGTTGCACCAATGGCCCGAACAAATTCCTTGTTTATTGTGAAACTTACTTGGCAATAAAACTCTTTCTGATTCTGGTTCTGATATTGCAAAGGACACCCATGTCTTCTAGCTATTGTTCCTGCTGACATTATATCTAGCTTCATAGCTAACACTGTTTTTGACTTACTCTTTAGTACAATTGGATAACATGCCACATAGTAGAGATCCAAGCATTGTGACATATTTTCCATTATTTCGCCTTGCAGAAGATTGCAGCCTGTTCTGGTGTTTCTATAGAGTTTTTCTAATTGCTGCCAACCACTGCTTGTATTTTTCAATATTCCCCTCTGGTACATACCAAAGCCGACCATGGAACAATCACCAGGAATAGTTATTTTAGGAAATAAAGTTTTCGGATAACCAAACATCGGTTGCCTAATAAACAAAACCGTTACTCCTAGCTCACTTTGGATAAACCACACCCATCTCATTTTAGACTTGCATCCTTTTTAGGTGAAAATCGAAGTTATAGGACACTCGTAATTCAAGCACATTTCTTGCTGGTGTGACAATTGGCTATTTTCTCGCTGAGGTAAACATTCCAGAAGATTTAGATTACTATGGCTACAACCAAGTTGGGGGGGGGGGTAGGGGGTGGTGGAGACAAACGTTAGAAGTTTCCTTTAATATTCTTGTCCTGATCTCATTGACAGAGCTGTCAAAGATGAGAAAAGACTTGGGGGTCTAGAAGATGCAAGTTACCTCCCTGCACGGCAGCATTAGGTGTCAGTCTAACATCTTTCCTTATTGCTAATTTCTGACAATGACACATTACAATATGTCATTAATATGGCAGTTCAAAATGTCACTGAACATGCCACTAATAAATGTTATAAAATAAAATAGTGAGGTTTCTATTTTTGGCATTAGTGGATCGAATACATTACTTACTAAAATGTTTCCCTTCCCCATTTTGTCTGCTGGGACTTCTGACAGCAAGCAGGTAGCTATCTAGCTACAGAGGTACTGAGAACTAAGCCGTCCAAATATCAGGCCTGACAGGATTACCAGCTGTATGCGTATGACTGACTGGGGTTTAAAACCACAAGATGCAAGTGTGTTTGTTCTTTGAGATAAAGTCTTCGAGGAGTACTGGGAGCAGGCAGATAGCTAGCTACAGACACACTAGGCACTATACATCCTCCCTATTTATAAATGTGGTTGTGGCTAACGAAAGGTCACACTCTTAACTGATCATCACATCTGGCTTTTCTTATGTTGAGCTGCAAAACTGACATATTTATATCACGCCTTGTACAATGTTCTTCTAACTCTCAACTGTAAATTAAGGCCATGACTGAGTTTCCCCTGAAATAAAATGTAACTGTGAATATCTAATGCAGCAAAATTTATAGCTGACAAGCTAGCGAGTTACCAAAACATTGTCTACTAACTCCAGTAGCATTTTATTTGGCAGGACACAATAACTAATAAATTCCTTTAAGTTGCCTGGCGTTTTCAGACTGATAAGTCCTAAATAATGAGTTTGTTTATTGGGTTTAAATGACAATCATGTCTTATTAATTCAAACGTTCCTTACAGTACTGAAACTCGAGCTAAATGGATGATTCAGTAGTGTGTGTGTGTGTGTGTGTGTGTGTGTGTGTGAGTGTGTGCGTGCGTGCGCCATGCGTGCGTGTGGGTGGGTAGATTTTTATAATGACAAAGTCAAGTTTGATGTTGGACAAGAACAAGAAAGTATTCAACGTTTGATAGGTGTCAGTCTGAGCTTGACAGCAGTAATGATGACATTAGCTTTGAAATGTCTTGGAATGAAAGGGAAAAGTACGTTCCACACAAACTGTCCGCAATATCTGATCAGCATTCACGAAACATTTTGGTGCAGTTTCCTTACAAATTATTTATTTCTCGGTAAATGCTATTACACTAGACAAATATCTGCATTGCTGAAATGGCAAAGACAACTGACTGTGGAAATGAATGTGAAGCATTGCAAATTGTTCTTTTCAAACTGACTTGCCAAAAGAAATTCAAAGGGACAGCAGGCATTACAGTTGGTGCCATAAAACATATTTAATTGAATGTCCTTTCATAGACCACCCTGATTTCATATGGAGCATCATATCACATCGTTCAAGGCTTGAGAAATGTGCAAATAGGCACGTGCACACACACACACATGCAAACAAACATGCACACACACACACACACACACACACACACACACATATACTGTATAGTCCCACTGGGGTGAATATAGCTTTGAGAATCTCGTCAGAAGTTGTGATATGGATCATCACACAAACAAACAAACACACAAACAAACACACAAACAAACACACACACTGCATTGGGACTGTGTACCTGTAAATCAGCCATATTATGCCTGAATGGGTTTGGCTCACTGAGGAAAATCTTGTGAATGAATGTGTGTGTGTTTTGCCAGATGCCATGTCCAGTGGTTGTGTGTGGCTGAGATGGCTTTTTGTTTGGCACGTGCAGCAGAAAAAATAACTGACTGCAAAACTCAGTAAAGTCCACAGACCGGAATAGTGTCAACTGCTTGCTTTCACCCAGTGGCTTCATTTTAAAACCATAGTACCCCACTTTACAGTAGCATTTCTGGAGGCTGGTTGCAGACTACAGCTGTCCCCGCTTTGCCCTAAAGAAGAACCAAGTAACTCTGAGGTTTGATCTAAGCTAATGTTTCAATAATTGAAGGATTCAGTGTGATTGGCATTGGGGGTATTTAATGTGTCCCTAATCTCCATTCAAACACTAATGCATTGAAATCACTGTATTAACAACCATACCCACAGCCCGGATACGCTGCAATCACAAACAGCATCGGCTAGCTAACGTTTCTGATTCCGAAACGTCTTCTTTGAAAGATAAAATTGTGGAAAGTGAAAGAAATGTTTTGGTTCAAAAGTACTGTATTTTAAGGTTGTATTTTACTGTTATTCACAGGACAGAAGGAAGGAGAGGCCAGTCAGACACGTCGCTTTCGAGAGAGAGGACACAGAGACAGCCAACCAAGCTAAGGCCCAAACCCCCTGGCACTCCGGAGTCAGGAGGTCAGACCTCCACAACAGACTCTGGCACAGTTCAATGTGGATTTCATTCAAACAAATGTGCTCGCCTCAATATATAAACTGGGCCCTTAACATACTGTACTTAATAGCTCAGACACTGCACTGAGACAGAGCTGGAATTGATGGTTCCGTAGCCTACACAATTACCGTGAGAGGCGTAGGTGTGTGCGTGCGCGCTCATTCCCATCAGGCACGTTTGGCTCCAGGCAGCACCTCAGCACTGTCTCATAGCAGCCTGGTAATGAGTCTCCTGAAGTGAGGAGAAGTGATTGAATGGGATAACTTCAATACCCGAGGACTGGGGGACTGTTATTAGCTCTGCTCTCTGAAGGTGCTTCAGTGACTGTCTGTGGGGGTGTGTTCCCTGAAAGCTGTAACCCTCAGTTTGCGTAGGTAGGTTTGCGTGCTCACACACACACACACACACATAGACACACACACACACAGACACACACACGCATACCTACTGCCCAAAAGTAATTCAAGCGGGGCCATTACGACAGGTGAAAATGAATGTGTTTTACACCTGCTGAACAAGTGTGACCCAGGTCTCCTTTTCATTGGCATTTTATTCTCTCACTCCTGCATTTCATGGCTGCTGATCCAGACATAAGCAGATCTGAATGAAGGTTAAGGATATTCATGATTTAGTTTAAATGCATAGCTACCTATCTCATTTTAGCATATTAATAATTGAAAACGTCTCCTGCCACTGTTTGACAATGTGACTTGTGTGTGTGTGTGTGTGTGTGTGTGTGTGGGTGTGTACGTTGTTCTCCACGTATCCATTTGAGCAGGATATCTGCATTGAGGAACATGTGTGACTCTCAACTTATTCCAGGAAGATCCTCCGAAGCTCACATCACATTAGATTATGGGTGAAGACACATAATGGGAAACAAAGTGGTCCTTGTGTAACAAGGACAGTATGTCAACTTCAACATGCATTTATTTCTACGAGCCACTGAACTTAGTTCTGTTATTTGTTCAGTCATCATTGCATCATGCTTTTACATGTCAGGGATGGGCTACTTTAACAGGGTTGGGGCAGTACAAATATAATGCTGTCTTAGGAAAGTCCGGGATTGGTGCGGTTGGTGTCGGAATGAGTTACTTAAATGATGGCAATTTTGTCATTAGTTAGCAAAGTGAGTCAAGAATAGCCAAGGCTGCTAATGTTAGCTAGCTGAAATTAGGTGGACTGCCCTCAAAACTAGCTAGTTAACAGTATGCAATATCTAAAATCAATTTGGTGACATGAAAATGATGATATGTATAGATGGTATTGTGTTTTTTAAGCTTTAGTAATGCACATTAGTAATGCACTTCATCAGCTCCCATTGAGGATGCATTGAGTAGAATGTGTAGTTGGGCAAAAACGAACGAATAAAACAAATTCAAGACACTATTGTGATGAAATGTGCAATCCATGAATACGGCCATTTAGAAACGCTTAGCTGAGGTTCTAGAACCTTGAACAGGCTTGTGGATGTGAGCTTCTACAACCAGTCCTGTCATACTGCTTCGTTACCATGCCAAGCCCCACTGAGCAGTACTGATTCCTGGATGGCCCTAATGCAGCCCCATACTCGCCTGCCTTTCTCTATCTCTTTACTGTAGCTACCTCTCATTACCTGCCTGCTGCCCAAGAGTCCCAGAAGACTTTCTGCAGATGAAACATTCCTGACACTTCTGCTGATGCATAATTCAGCAAGGAACTAATTACTCTGGCAGCCATTACAAAGAAGATTTCCTCTCCCTGTCCAATCATTGCCGTCGTGGCTCAACTTACTTTTGTCAACAGACAGTTTCCCGCTGATGGGCTGCGTGGCAAACAATACCACATGTTGATATGCAGTAAAGCATGGCAACCTGCCACTGGGCCATCCTGGATACTATGTCTGCACCCCAAATGGTACCCTTCTCCCTGCACACCATGGTACATCCATTTGGACCAGAACCCAGTGGGCCTGTGTCAAAAGTAGTACACTACGTGTGGGATAGTGGGCCATGTCGGACACAGACTCCATCACTTGGAGATATCCAGCAAACTGAACGCACGTCAGTGCTTTGCTCTATAACTAACTGCCGTGAGAGTTAGATGTACAGTGCTGTCTATGGGATACATACGTTTCCAGAACCCAGGAAAACCACATAACAAAGATATGTGGCAGCGATCCCACTGACTGTCACTGTAGCACCATTCTTTGTCAACGGCCTGCATTGCAGGACGTGCAATCTAAACACATGGACGGCAGCAAATTGGTACTTCAGCGCCATGAGGCTAGCAACTCGTGCTGTCACGGCGTGCTTCTGTGTTTAGTTTGAGGGCCCCCAATCTGTCGAAGTGTTACACAAATATTTTTGTCTTAATCTATTGTTGTCTGTTACTGTCCTTGCGCTGTCTGTGGTGATCTACTTAAAGTGCCGTCTGTTTTCCCTGTAGCCTGCTTATTCTGGTCACTGATGACTTCCCATAACTTGCTGATAATGGATTGTTGACAAATCAAGTAGCATCAAGGGGCAGGGCAATTTGTCATTGTGTGGTAAACTGTGCCTATATCTGTGGGGGTATTTGCTTCCCTGTTTCTTCTAAGTATATCCACATTCACAGGTTCCATTTCAGTGTGCTTGGTGGCATGAACACACCCACTCTACAATCAGTGTTGCACCAACACCCCAGGGGAAAAAGCCGGCAAGCACCAGGACATTCGCACCCTCTCCCAAGTCGCCCCTGTGTGGCCTCCCCCTGGCATGGCCGCCCTGCATGGGTGTTTTGTCAGTCAGTTTTTATTATCCCCTCCCATCCTTTGTTTATTTTAATAAAACGCTCTCCAGGGCCTTGAACCCGTGCTGTGTGACTGTTCCATCTTTCCACATCGCAGCTTCTTTTACCAGAGGAATTCTACAGGAGTGATCAGCATTTGATTGTCTTTATGTACTGTTGTCTGCTAATGTATTTTGCTAGCAAGGGCCATCAACTGCATATGCGTCTCTTTACTTAGTAGCCTGCGTGTTGCCTGCTGCTGAACTATTGCTGACTGATCAACAAGGATCAAGGGAGGGCAATTCGTCATTGTTTTGGTAATCAGTGCCTACATTGCAGGCTTTAGTACTGAAGCCTCTCCCTTTTCTGTGATGGTTGTAAGTGACAAGCTGTGACATTGTTGCCGACGACGATCAAACCAATGCCAATTTATTGTTAGTTGAGGAATTAAAAATATGACAGAAAAAAACGTAGCTCTGCAACACTCACTTAATTTTTTGTGCGATTTTGCTCTTTGTCAGTCATGTTTTTTCTCTTTTAACTCAATCCACTAATTTCATAGGACCGCTTCCACCCCACAGCAGCAACCCTTCTAGTCTAGTGTCCCCTGCACACACAACTCAGGTGGAATTCCCAGTCAGCTCATCTCAGCCCATAGCGCCCTTCAGTCCCTTGACTCCTGTTTGCCTCGATGGACAGATGGATTACCCCAAAATAATCTGCTGCCTCTTCCTCTCATAGTTCTTTCACATGGTCCCAGAGTTACTGGTTGTCGGGGGGGGGGTGACCCTGGGCCACTAAATTCTCCAAAGTGGAGATGTTTCCTATTCCTTCTCATTCACCTTTCGGTAGCCTGTCCTCTTTTGAATTCCATGCTGTCAGTGTCACTTGTCCATTCAAGCTTTCAGATGTTGTCATCTGTAATCCACCAGCTGCCCTTTGATACGTTCTCCATGAGCTTGTCACTTGATAAGTTAATTTCCTGGTGATGGCTCCCCGGTCATATTACTGGTTGATTTCATAGACATGACATCTGCCTTTGATACATTTCTTTCAAACTGTTTCTTTTCTCTCCTTTTGTCCTTTGACCTTAGGCTTTTTCAGTTACCTTCCACTCACAAGGCAGCCAATGAGACTGACCATATATTTTCTAGATGTTTTTGTGTTAAATTTGTAACAGTGAACTCATAGGAGAGTATGTCTCACTTTAGCAGGTTCATACATTACAACTTCTGTAGAGTAACCGATTCAGGAAGTGCTGCTATTCTTAATCTTGGTACTTGCCATCTTCATTTTGAAAACTACAATTCACTTTTGTTGGGCTCCCTGCTTGTACTGTGAAATACAGGCATTTCTCGTATTTAAAGATATTGGGACTTAGCCCAGACTCAGTTGAACCCTCCCCGCCAAATAATAAATAACCAAAAAAAAATCTATGAATTTGGTGCATTTCAAGAAGACTGGTGAGATAATACACCACAGAAAGATAATCTATTTTAGCCGGCCAAGCAGAGTGAATGTGTCTTACTGAGTGAGTGGGTGGCTGGGTGACTGATTGACAGACTACCTATTGTTAAACAGTGTGGCAGTCAGAGATGCTGACTCCCATGTAGGTGACCGGCTCTTGATCCTCGCCGCAGATAAAACTAATTGTGCTCTAGGATTCGTTCAGGAAAAACAAAAAAGTTGCTGGCTACAATATTCAGTAGCTGCGTTATGGTATGCCTAAAAAAACATTTACAGTTATTTTGCACCCATTTTTGGTGGATTCGAAATACGTATCCATGCATGTTTTTGGGGGGAAATATAGACCACAACCCCTTGTGCAGTAAAAGAGGAGGGGTTTCCACGATTCTGTTGTCTTTTCACTTGTCGTCACCTATATTGATAGTTATTGTATCAAGGTCATTCACGAATAAAATAAAAAGTTCATCTTCTCTCTCGCAACCAATCGTGACTATTCTTAGTAGCAAGTAGATACTAGTAGGCCAATAAGCTGATAAAATGGTCAGTGGCAAAAGCCATACTGTTCCTAGATGCTGTTTGTGGTGGAAGTAAACTTAATAAAAAAAGTTAGTCAGTTTAATAGAATTCTTAATTGTATCTAGTTTAATATTCAAACTTATCGTGATGTTAATGCGTCACAAAATGATCTACTGTCGAGATGCAATTTTATGACGAGGTAGTATGCCCCAATCAATCCCAATACTGGCATACTAGCTTACTATATACAGTACGTACTTCACCATCATCTGTGCACTTGTTGTACATAGTACTGAATGTAGTATGTGATTTGAGATTCAACCATTGCTTTCTATTTAAATAGTAGTTCACATAGCATAGTGGTTGGTTACTCAACTGTTATTGTTTTCTAAAGAACCAAACCAGCCATGGAGTGATTGGAGTCATTGTTTTCATTACTGTATTGCTATTAGCTTTTACACTAAACTCTTCTTACTATCAACAGTAATCTTGTGCTAATTTAACATGTTGAATATAGTGCAGCGAGCCTGTTAAACGTGTTGTTGGTTTGGATGTTAGCTAATGTAGGAGCCTAGTTTCAAGATCCATAGAGGTTTGACTAATTGGTTTAACAATGCAAAAGTAAACAGACGCCACATCTTTACACATGTATCACGTGCAACAACACCCGCAGTTTAAATTGCCTAGTGGTAAAAGACATGTTTTGTTTTGTCTCTTTCTCAAGATCTGGATCAACCAACTCTAGCTAAATGGCATTGGTATTGAAAAGAATCCGTTATATCATCACACAGAATGCTGAACATTTTAACTCAAGGCAAAGTTTATGATATGTCTTGCTGCGGTTTTCATTTGTAGAAAATGTATTTATTATTATATCCTTATTTTCAAAATGTTCTGTTAGAAGGCCTTTGTATACTGTATGCTTGATACATTACGTACTCTCAACAACATGTCTCTAACCTGTCAGCAACTCATAATGTCTCTCTGTGTTCAGGGGCAGTAATGAATGGAATGTCGGCTGAGTAAGGCTCCTAGTCTCCATCTATGTATGGTAGACTAGGCCTTGGGCCTAGCAGAAACCACTATCATTTCCATAATTTAATGGAACGTTAGTTCAGTTTGCTGCACGTTTTATTCCTTTTCAGCTTTTCAGAAGCTTAAGCCTTGATAGAATCATGTTAATCACATGTTTTCATGTTTCATTAGAAGGTGATAAAATGTGTGTAAAAAGAATGTTTAGATTTTGAGAAGATTTCCTGAGGATCTGGAGTGAAAACGAAGTTATTGCATCCTCTGCATAAGAAACAAAGGCTACCTTCATCCTCGCACTTCCTAAAAAACAGGGGATGTTACGTAAATGGGAATGCACTATTTCAATTTCGATTGTTTCACAATACCCGTGGAAATCAAAAGCATCGAGAACACCCAATACTCACTTTTCCTTCTATTTTTACAAGGTGGCTTGTGTCATGCCGCAATGTGTTTGGACCATTAAATATTCACATTTAGTCGCTATTTAATTATCTGACCAGCTAATTAAATGTTTAAGAGTCCCAAAATGGCAACCTATTTCTTTAAATGTTCCTTAAACAACTTTCTGGTCGAAATCGGTGCATGCCGGATAAGCGTGCCATTTGAGACAGAGCCATTGGCTATGTGTTACTCTGTGGCTAAATGGCAGCTTTCACATTTGCCCCGTCGTTGGGTCACTTACACTCATGGGAGGTGCACACAAAGTTTACAGGACTAGTCTGGCACCGAGCGCCGGACGATATAACAAACACAGCATGCCTGAGAGGACGAAAGGATAATGGAAGGTCATGGATTGAGGGAGGTGATAAACATGGTGGCTCCTAATGGGAAAAGTACATTTACAAATCTCACGAAACTTCAAAAGGTACTTTGCCTCCCGGGGCAACGTAATTAACTGTGGATGACTTGAAGTTCAGCTTGGATCTACAGCGACTAAAGACTGTTGGAGTGAGAGTGGACATTCGATTATAGTCCTAAACCAAGAGGACAGTTGGATCATAAGTGGAACCATCTACGTTACACAGATGGGGACGTTTATGAAGACACAGGTTGGTACGTAATTCAGCCCTTTCGCACCAAAGATCCAAAATACTGATGTATAAAACGGGAAACAAACTACCCAATCTAGGATTTGGTTTCAGCAGGCCAAGGGATAGCGGCTATAGTAACAAGCAACAAGAGATATGGCTACCACGTTGCTTCTAAGATAACAGCAAACGTCAACTTGAAAGGGTACGCACATTGGTTATTGAACAAAAGGGAAACGGCTGTGTATACGCTTTAAAGCTATACCGCAAACCCTGCGTGTTCTCAAGGCATCTCCCAAACACGTGAAACCCGACCGGAGAATGAATGCATGACTTAAATGAAACTGTCACGTAGTATGAGGCAATCAAGAAGCAGATGCGACACAAACTCTCTGTGTACAATAACGCGGCGATCATATCGACCCAGGGAAGGAGGGCATGCAATAAAAAATAAGCAACTAATACAGTAAGACAACGATATGACTATCAGCGACAAGGGAAACTGGGAGGTACACACACCGGCAATTATTATAGGAATGGGATCTATTCAATGAATAGCATTGTAGAGTATAGTAATGCCGTGCTATGGTAAAGCCATAAAAACATATTGACTTTACTAAGACTCTAAGATTATAGCTTAGAAAAAGTCGTAAACACTAAAGCTATCTCATTCATACAGTGTGGCTACAACATCACCGTCCAAAAAGCTCGAACTTAATAATTTTGTTAGTTTAGTGCATTCTGATGCAGTTGATCCAGGATGGGGCAGATGACAACAGCAGGTTGCTTAGTGCAGCAGTAGATGGAGGTCAGTGGACGGGAAAGATTTAGAGACCAAAAGAGGTTACCTTAATCTTTATAACTGCAGATGATGTAGGATGTTGCAAATAGACTTATTGGGGTTTAAGCTGGTTATCTGTGTAAGCACAACTGCAAAAGGCTGCGAAAGACACTTAATAAAATAAATGGGATTGATTGATTGACCAAAGCGACAGAAATATTATACAAAACAACATAGTGAAGGTCATTTAACTGGGATAGTTTGGAATCACTTTGATAAACTGGCCTATATCAAGTTGAAAACTATTCACCATTCAGTTGGAAGCATCATATTCAATTGGAAGCATCATATTTGTTGCTATATTTTTTATGTTTTAATTTGTGGTATTCTCAGGAAAATTGGATCAGAATTATTTCCTTTTCAGCACCGCCCGGCTGTGGACAACGACGAGCCTGATTAACCACAATCAGGCCGCCATTATATATGGATGAGGCACACCTGTGTGGGCATCTCTTGGTGCTCTTGGCTGTTGTCCTTGCGATGGCACCTTCCCTTTCCCCAGTTATTAGTTTGTAAGATTATAGGGAATAAATACCCGAAAGTATTTTTACTCAAAAATGACACAATACACCACCGTATTCAGCTGGAGTGTGTTGTGAGTAAATACGATTATTTTAGCTGTTTTCATCAGGCTACTAATGACAGTTTCATTTGTGACATTAATGGCTGGCAACTGCTAGCAAAGCAATGGCTAATTTTACACGTTGTGTGTTGTCTTTAAGAAACAAACGACAGTGTTCTAGATGTGAGGCAGGTCAGTCAGAGGATAGGTTAGATGCTATGACAATGTACTCTAAACAATGCCGTGTATTGCAATGACAATCAAGTAACTTGGTCCCGCATTACGGTTTCTTTGGGCGTCATGCACCTACTCATGATGTGAAGACCCCTAGCGTATGAACCCAGAGCATACAGTACGTATCCATCCGACTCCCAAATCATTGCATAATTCCAGTCATTTCTGGAGCGTTATATCACACATTAAAAATAATTAAGCTTTGCACACACAAAAGGTTGTTTGGAGAACATGGAGTAACCTACTAATCCAGAATTCAGTCTAACCATCCAAAATATGCTATTAATGGATGTTAATAGTTTGGTGCTATGGAATTGTTAAGTGGGACATCGTAAATGTTGTTGTAACCTATAAACCGTCTTCAACCACATCAGAATTAAGTTATACTGGTTGGGAAAGCAAACATAAATTAGTCATTCAAATTAAAGTCAAATCTATTCTTCCATGTATAAAGCATTTATAGCTAACCACTTCAGAGGAATTAACTGTGCTGTCTGGCACTCAGCGTGAAGTCATTTCTATTTTCCAAATTACAGGCCTTGTACAAACATTCATATCCCTTGTGCTAAAGAATTGCTCAGCTAGCGAGCAAGCTAGCAGACATTAAGGCTTTGCACACACCCAACCAACTAGCTCCATTACCTCAGCCATCGCCTGCGTTTATCCAGACAGCTATTGTATCAACTAATTAAAGCTTTAATGTGATTTTATTTGATTCTACTGTCATTCCATTCCACAGGGGATCTGCTCTCAGACAGTGTTGTTTTTATTGAAATTGGCTGCTTTATTTGTTGCAAGTTGAAGTTTTGCCATTTCAGCTGACAATGTCTCACCCCTGGCCTGTTTCTGTGCTCCCCAAAGTAATGTTTCAAACACCCACTCTACCAATCTACTGGTTACTCTCTGCTTGTGTCTTCTATATTTCTTCTATGACTTTTGTTAACGGGAAAATTTCATGAAAGGACTTGCTAAATGCCACCAAAACAAAAGAACCCCTGGACTGCAAAACTCCCCAAAGGTGTCTTGAAATGTAGCTGAATTTGTTATTCCCTTTCACTGATATAGTAATGAAACATGGACGCCGCGAATACCAGCAGTCGCTGGTACATAACGTCTCTTCCTCATCTTCCCTTACAGAGATTTAGCTAGTGCAGTGTGGTTTAGTGTGGGGGGATAGTACTAGCTAGTGCAGGGTGGTTTAGGATGGGGGGATAGTACTAGCTAGTGCAGGGTGGTTTAGGATGGGGGGATAGTACTAGCTAGTGCAGGGTGGTTTAGG
>JACXGJ010015250.1:0-13755 GCA_016801105.1 Esox niger | reverse complement strand
CCTTGCAAATGCCTATAGATAATAGACTAAAAGAATAAATAACAAGTTCATACCATGAACAATAGAGTTAGGACTAAAACGATTTACAAACTAATTGTATAGCTAACCTTAAAATATTTTCAAATATCGCAGTAAGCCTAATAGCAAGCACAGAATGTCGGGGTGTCAAGCTATAATTAATTGTAATTATTACACACCCCACCATTCTAGTATCCAATTGTTATATTACGTAAGAATAGGGCAATGGGGCAAAGATGGAACCAATAATTAGAATTTAATTAATTTTATTTACAGTTTAATGAATCCATAGCAAATCTACTGAGACTAAAGCATGTTATGAAAGCTGTTTTGAAAATGCTGTTTATGTGAACAAATCTTTAAATTGTGTGATTATAGCACCACTTGACTTGGGTTAAAATAAGCACAAGTACTGACAAATTGCATATTAGATATTCATCAATATAGTTTATGCCTTAGGCAACAGAGCGGTTTGTTACTAAAGGAGGAACATAATGATGTAGAATTTTTATTTTCACTGTAATTTAATTGCTTATTTGTATGAATTAAAATAAACTTGCTTGCTTGCTGTTTTTGCTAAATGTAAAATGTCCCCAATATGAAAGACTGCTGCCTGGATTTTTCAATGGTTTTATCAATCAAGTTGGATACAATTACAAGATGATTGAGGATGGCTCCCTTCCCCAAGCATTTCATTGCCATAATGTGTTACTGCAAATTATAAATAAACCTTTTTAACTTTAAATCTATACCCCACATTTCACGTCAGCTTGGATGATACACTACTAGTAGGCAAATGTAGGCTTCTGACCCATGTCGATTGCTCAAGCCTTTGTTCATACATTAGCAGTGTTACATAAGGATAATGTACTGCTGCGATGGGGCAAAGATGGCAACAACAATTGACTATTCAATAAGCTAAAATAGCCTATCGAACTGATGATATTATTGATCAACTAAATGGGTGGAGCTGTTAGGAACATTGTATTCACAGTAACATTTCTATAGCATTTAGTAGTATTAAGTAGCGAGTGTTTGACTGGACTTTACTATGTAGAGGGGCGGCTCCAGATGTGCCGCTCCACTCATCTAACTAGAGTTGCGCCAAATGGGCAAAAAGGCGTTGGTGGAGAAAGATAGCACAATACAACTGAACAGGCTCACCATTGCAGGGAATCTCACAGGAAAATTCTGTGCTCCTCGGCGACGGCGCTGCAAACTGTGATAAGTCCAACAAGTAAAAGTGAATAAATGTGGATACACCGCCGCGCAGATATCCTCCACCTGGAAAAATGGCGAAGGAGGCTGCCATCCCGTGAGTAGAATGGGCTCTAAGTGGATCCGGTGGACTCATAGGCCAATGTGACACAGTCGCAAAGCCAGTTAGAGAGACACTGAAAGAAAGTGGCCAGCCGATCCAAGATGCGCCATAACACACAGCTCAAGAGACAGAGACTCCTAGTGCGATCCACGAAGTGCGCCAGAGCGCAAACGGGGAACAGTCGGTGATGTTTCTCTTCCTCACAGTTTTGGGGGGAAAGTAAAGGCTTGAAGCTTGATCACATGCGACTGACAAGAACTCGTAATGATCTAAGGCACGAACGCCAGGTTTGGACATAACGTAGCCCTGCTCAAATCCTCATTGAAGAGCAAAGAGCTGAGGCGCATGGCAAACACACAGAGATACCTTACGTGTTTTGCGGAGCACAACAGGTGGCGCATACCCAAGAGAAAAAAGCATATGAGAGTATGGCTGAACACAGTGTTACTACCAAATCCTTCACGACATGCAGAGATCGCGGAAGCATGTCCCCTGATAGTGGAAGGTGATCGCTGGATATCAAAGAGATACCGTAAAAAAGAGAGAGTGTCTGTTCCACAGGGCAACACACAGGGTACAAAGACGACCTGTCACCCCAAGTCACAAACAAAGCCCACTGAGTGGAGTACAGTTTGGAAGCAGAGATGGCTCTCGCACCCTGGATGGTGCATATTATGGCAGCAGACAGTCGGACTACCCTGTCTTGTTCGGGATCATGAGGGGCCCATTCAGATCTAGGAGGCGTTTGATCTCTCCCCCCGCCTGGCACAGTGCGATGAGCTCCATATCAGCTCCTCAGTATCAGTATCCTTAGTATAAGCTGATACTAATTCCTAAGAGCGGGAGTAAACGCAAATAAGGGGCTTCTCTTAGGAAGACCCCGTATTCCACATCTGCCCATACCTACTGCCGCCATGCTCAGTCTGGAAGGGAGAGACATGGCCCATGGGGGGCAGGATCCGAAAGGGAGTGCTACGGTGTACGCAGGGCGATCAGAGTGTTTCCACAGCTTGAGGGATGTGGGGAGACAATCATCTCGGGGAGCTGTTACAGAAACAGGATAGCTTATACACCCAGACCATGAATCCCGGAAAGGCACGGACAGTCCAGCGAATGCCAGCGAGGTCGTTAAGCAGCCTGCAAAGACATGTTGCCATGGCAACACTGACAAGAACGCTCAGTTGTGTTGCCTAGGAGACGGGGCTCAGAAAGCCGCCGACGGTGCTGTGCTACCTACTGAACCCACTGCCTGGCGTTGTCTCTTACCAAAACAAGCGGGTTGCGAGACTGACGTAGTTATGTCTAAAACTTGATCAAAAGTCTGTGAAAGCTAGGTAAGAGCTTACACCTGCTCACACTCATTGAAAAGGGGAGAGCAAGAGCAAGCAGTGTGGTTACATGAGTCCTGACCGCAGCAGTGTGTCTGTGAGGGAGAGACCGCTCACAAATGCTACTGCTCATTTCCAAACAGACTGAGACACATTTGTTATTACGTCGGTAGCCAAAGGAATCCAACTGGCCCTGTCAGGGAGCAAGCATAAACGCAGGCTCAGACAACATCTAAAACTGCACAGAAGCACATCTTACACAACAAGAGTACAATTCTGCGACTTGCTCAATAAAGAAATGAGGAAGTGGAGCCAACACTAATGAGAGAGCATCAAGCGTGGGGACCAGGGAGGCAACTTTGCTGTCCCCGGCCTTCTCCACGCCTAGTCAGGAATATTTGCTCTTCTTGGTCGCAGGCCAGAGAATGGCGAATCGTGGGCCCAGGGTCCTGAATCTGGACTGGGCCGTGGCAGGTGGAGGCGCCGGGCGCAGAGGGAGACGGTTGTCAGAAGTGGAGTGCTTGGTGGACCGTCTAGTCAGAGGGAGATAGGTCCCTTTTGTCCACGTCAACTTTCTTGAACGCCTCTATAGTGGATTGAACAGTGTTGCCGAACAGGCCATTAGAAGTAATGAAGGAGTTGAGAAGCGATGACGTGTCAGCCTCCTTAAATCAGGAAAAGGACAGCCAAATGTTATGGTGTCCCACCACAGAATTGCAGGTTCACCCTGCACACATTGCCTGTGCCTGGTTGATGCATAGAATCGCCGTGAGGGGACAGCAGATATCCCCGACCTCAGGTTGAGGGAGGGTCAATGCTCCTGCCAGTTGACATCTTTCCACCCCAGTAGAAGCACTGTGGAACTGTGGAGACAACCTGAAACCCTGAAATCCAATAGCCCAGGACACCTCGGGAGATGCTTCAACCTCCTTAGTACATTCTGCCCATGAGCCAAAGGCCACCCGGGAGCAGGACTGATTATTCCCGAGAACTCCACGCGAAGCGGTGGGTGGCCTGTAACAGGAAGCAGCAGAGGAGCTATCATTGTCTTCGAACTGGCACGGAGAATCCGTGAGGGGAGCCCCAATCTGTTTCCCAACGTGGGGAAGGAACAGGGCAGCCTGGGTCAGGGGAATCAAGCCCTGAGAAGGGCTCTCCTCCCATTCCCCTAGGTTGTCAAAAACACCTTCATTCGAAGAAAAGGAAAAGACGCCCATGATGTCATCCTCCTCTATCCCTCTCAGCATGCGCTGGGAGGGACAGAACAGCGCAGCTAGGACACGCCGGAGGGTCAGTTCATCCATCCCGTTCATGTTTGAGAAGTGTGTGTGTCTTCTCTAATACCCAAGGCGGAGCAGAGACGGGGGGCGGCTAAATACTTCATTGTAGAGACGCTGGTGTAAAGAAATACCAGCAGTGCAATTCTCTTCAATGTGTAAAAGAGTGACATTCCGACTAGCTGAAAAGGGGAGGGTGAGTGTAGGGTGCACTCAGCTATTTATAGATGCAGGCTTGTCCCAGTTGGCTGAGCTATGTGCATAATAATTTATTCAGTGTTGGCCGTTGACATGACAGGGTAAACCATTAGGAGCTAAGCCATCTAGGTGGGCGGAGCTCCATGACAAAATACCTATTGTAGGAGTGTGCGGAGGCTCGCTGTGTTCCTTGGCAACATCATATACAGGTCTGGAAAAAATGAAGAGACCACTACACCTCTTTCTTTACATTTCAAAAAAGTTGAGAAGCATTCAATTTGCAGTTGTCTTGAACCCTTCTGTTCCTCACTCAAAACCTTCCTTTTTGACTTTTTTGGAAAGGAAAGAAGGTGCAATGGTCTCTTAAGGGGGTTAAAGATATCAACAGTTCTTATATCTAATCTTTTGATACTTGTCCCAAGATGCAATGTTCTGTGACGCGTGAAGATGGGTGGAGCGTGTTTATAACAATCATAATCCTAACCAAAATAATAGGGCTCCTTGAGCCCCTTTAGGGCAAGGACCCCAACTTTGACAAAAATATAGTGGTAAAACAAAAGAGAAGTTATACAAAGTTCCAAAAAACTCTAAAACCACACTCAAATGTCTGCCATCAGTATGGTTAAAGAGTCAGTGAAACAACATCTGTATCTCTGAAACTAGTCTCCTGCAACGTTACAAGCAGAGTTTTGGAAATGCAAAGATTGCTAATTGCTCATACAATGTCCAGTTTCCTAAATCAATTGTCATTTTTTATATTTACAGCAGGTGCTTACAAGAGTAAACAAGGCAGATGCATACTATGCTTTCAGAAAGCTTTAACAGTAAAAGTGCTGGAAGAGGTTAATTTGCCCGAGATAAACTTCCTTTTAGGAATAATCCTAGATATGCATGCTTTATCCACCAGTATTTTTATGTTACGATAACCACTGGATAAGCGGATCTAAAGCTATTTCTCCCCAGGTTTCTGCCCGACACGAAATCCGTTTTTTTTTTTTAAGTTGTAATTTTTCTCTATTGCCAGGTGATACATAAAAATGGCTTATTTCTTATTTGCCACCAGATTGCACAATGTTTTGGTAATATTGATTCATTTGAATATATGTTTGTGTGTGTGTGTGTGTGTGTGTGTGTGTACGTCAGGGTTTACGTTAGCCAGCAAATATTATCTTTTAGCTGGTATCACGTGTAGTTGTCCAGCAGATGAAAATATCAATGACCAAAATGTCAGGTGAAAATTATGCCAAATAAATAAATACATTCATCAAAAGTATATCAAATAGCCTAATATAGTGTGACCAATTTTTTTTTACAATTAAGAATGGCTGATATGACTCAATGAAGGGGGCATGGTCTCAAATAAAATAGTCATTAATGCAGGATACTGATGCTGGGAATGGAGGTCCACGGGGAATGAATGGAGGTCCACGGGGAATGAATGGAGGTCACCGGGGAATGAATGGAGGTCATCGGGGAATGAATGGAGTCAATGGTGATTCCATGAGAGTCAATGGGGAACACATAAGTCAATAGGGAATGAATGGAGGTCAATAGGGACTGATTCGAGGTCCGTGGTGAATGAATGGGAGTCAATGGTGATTAAATTAGTCTGTGGGGACCGCATAATAATCAATGTGGAATAAATGTAGGTCAATGGAGAATTAATAGGATTCTATGGTAAATTAATTTAAGTCAAAGGGGGATAAAGACGAGTCAAAGGCTAATGAATGGGGCGTCTATAGAGAATAAATGGGAGTCAGCGGGGAAAGGATGGGAGTTAATTGGGAATAAATGACAAAGACTAAATGGGTGCCATGGTGGGACTGAAAATAAAGGACCCCGCCATTTGCACTTCGGATTTATTTTTAGGATTTCGATTGACTTGTGTTTACTTTTTCTCAAAAGCCTCAAATGGATCAGATATGGACACTGTACAGTGTGAATTACATTTAAATAATAGGATCCAATGAAGATTATGTATTAGTAGATGGGTGCAATAGGGTTTGGGTAATATTTTTTAATATGTAAAGATTTCTAGCTACCAGTTTAGTCGATTGTCCAATTCATATCTTGTTTTCTTTTCTTCATTACTTTCAATGTTTTTTCCTTTAATTTGTTATTACTAAAACAATAAACAAAAAACACTGAGTACTACTTACTCAAAAAATGAACTAGGTCAGGTTCCTGTTTCAGCAGAATCCTGTAGAATGCAGATTTAACATTTGGCCCTCTTGCGTCTAGGGCTTGAGACAGCAAACTCATCTTTTCTTGCCTGGTCCCGGCTGCATGAACATCAGATTGCACAGCTGGAGGTATCAAGTCTTTCTGGAGCAGGCCATCGACAATGGAGCTCACCTTGGTAACCATCTGAATGAGATCCGTCCTGTGATTGTCCATAAACTGAACATCTAGTAAACAACAGATGTAGAGTTACATAAATACAAACTGAGGTAAGAAAACAAAATACATACAGAGTTACAGTGGGGAGAACAAGTATTTGATACACTGCTGATTTTGCAGGTTTTCCTACTTTATAAATATGTTCAGTGTAGTTATGGAACTGAAACTGCCTATTTTGTGTGACATGGTAGTGAAATAGGGAAACTGGCATGCACACACTTGCATTCATGGACACACACAAATCTATACCCACATGTATAGTGGGGAGAACAAGTATTTGATACTTTGCTGATTTTGCAGGTTTTCCTACTTACAAAGCATGTAGAGGTCTGTATTTTTATCATAGGTACACTTCAACTGTAAGAGTCAAAATCTTAAACAAAAATCCAGAAAATCACATTGTATGATTTTTAAATAATAAATTAGCATTTTATTGCAATACATAAATATTCGATACATTAGAAAAGCAACATAATATTTGGTACAGAAACCTATGTTTGCAATTATCAAGCTCATATGTTTCCTGTAGTTCTTGAGCAGGTTTGCACACACTGCAGCAGGGATTTTGGCCCACTCCTCCATACAGACCTTCTCCAGATGCTTCAGGTTTCGGGGCTGTCGCTGGGCAATACGGACATTCAGCTCCCTCCAAAGATTTTCTATTGGGTTCAGGTCTGGAGCCTTGCTAGGCCACTCCAGGACCTTGAAATGCTTCTTACAGAGCCACTCCTTAGTTGCCCAGGCTGTGTGTTTCAGGTCATTGTCATGCAGGAAGACCCAGCCACGACCCATCTTCAATGCTCTTACTGAGGGAAGGAGGTTGTTGGTGATACATGGCCGCATCCATCCTCCCCTCAATATGGTGCAGTTGTCCTGTCCCCTTCGCAGAAAAGCATCCCCACAGAATGATGTTTCCACCTCCATGCTTCTTGGTTGGGATGGTGTTTTTGCGGTTGTACTCATCCTTCTTCTTCGTCCAAACATGGCGAGTGGAGTTTAGGCGAAAAAGCTCTATTTTTGTCACATCAGACCACATGACCTTCTCCCATTCCTCCTCTGGATCATCCAGATGGTCATTGGCAAACTTTAGACGGGCCTGGACATGCACTGGCTTAAGCGGGGACCTTGCGTGCGCTGCAGGATTTTCATCCATGACGGTGTAGTGTGTTACTAATGGTTTTCTTTGAGACTGTGGTCACAGCTCTCTTCAGGTCATTGACCAGGTCCTGCCATGTAGTTCTGGGCTGATCCCTCATCTTCCTCATGTTCATTGATGCCGTACAAGGTGAGATCTTGCATGGAGCCCCAGACTGAGAGAGATGGACCGTCATCTTGAACTTCTTCCATTTTCTAATAATTGCACCAACAGTTGTTGCCTTATCACCAAGCTGCTCGCCTATTGTCCTGTAGCCCATCCCAGCCTTGTGCAGGTCTACAATTTATCCCTGATGTCCTTACACAGCTCTCTGGTCTTGGCCATTGTGGAGAGGTTGGAGTCTGTTTGATTGAGTGTGTGGACAGGTGTCTTTTATACAGGTAACAAGTTAAAACAGTTGCAGTTAATACAGGTAATGAGTGGAGAACAGGAGGGCTTCTTAAAGACAAACTAACAGGTCTGTGAGAGCCGGAATTCCTACTGGTTGGTAGGTGATCAAATACTTATGTCATGCAATAAAATGTGAATGAGTTATTTAAAAATAATGCATGTGATTTTCTGGATTTTTGTTTTAGATTCCGTCTCTCACAGTTGAAGTGTACCTATGTTAAAATTACAGACCTTTACATACTTTGTAAGTAGGAAAACCTGCAAAATCAGCAATGTATCAAATACTTGTTCTCCCCACTGTATATCAGACTGGGCACTTTTTTCAGTAAGGAATGAAAGTTGAATCCTCACCCTCTCTATGAATGATGAAATACCTCCTGAAGCTTTGGTTACATGTCCACAACTTAAAACTGTTCATATCTGTTCTGATAACCCTCAGACATTTTGTGTCCCTTAATTTACAATTTGTATTAAACTAATCTAAGAACTACTGACTCACAAGCCAGACTCAACGTTTCACTTGAAACTGGGGACTTCAGTCTAGGATTAAGTGCTAGAGTAAGGCGGACACACAAAGAGGGTTTGTAAATAGCCAATTCAAATCAATGCAATGTCTTTAGGGCCTTCATAATGGGGTGGTAACAATCAATGTTTCTGTTATTGGAAAATTTCCAACATACCAAATAGCTTTAAATGTTTTGGTATCCCAAACAACAAGTGAAACGCACCTAGGTCACCCAGGTCTTTTAGAAATAGCTGACTATAGACCATTGTAAATGGTGGGAGGATATCTAGATAGGTTAGGGTAAGAACTGCATTGACAACTAAAATGATTTTAGAAAACAAGCAGATTGTTTCTTCTGTCTGTTAATAACAAGCTGATTGATTGCTTCCTCTGTCAGTGAAATTTAACTCACTATTATCTCTTTTCTCTCTCTGTGTCTTTCTCTGCATGTTTGGTTTACACTTGAACCTCCAGGCCTTTTTACCCCCTCATAACTGCAAGAGCCGAATGTCGTTTGGTGTCATTAGCATACGAATCGTCCCTAATAGCATTGACATTCTTCTCCTTAGCATCCCTATCCATCCAAAGCAGCAGTTCATCTACTGGTTCGTCATCAAACTATATACACAAATAATGAATTATAGAATGTCTGTTTTGAATGGTTAATGTATTTAAAAAACACACAAAAAAATCGGTATTGAAAGTCTCATCATACAATAAAACTTCTAAAAAAGAATACATAGAAAAAGACTAGATCCGAAATAATTTCGAATTTAACGCATAGCTCTAGTCTCATAGACTACTGGCATATAATATTAGTCGAGAAAGAGGAGATTTTGTTGGAATTTCGTTTTGTGAATAATTATTCAGCCAAATACATTGACAGAATATTAATCTTCAGTAAAATAAGACCAGAAAATTCAAAGACAATAGGATGTGTGTGCGATTTAGTTCCTCCTTCCTGCCTAAAATAATGTAGATTTGCATTTTTGATTTACATTCGATGAATTAGCCTACACAAGCTAAATCTACAATTGAAACACCATATTCTATGTGAGAAGTAGGCTATATCATTTGTATTATGTTTTAGTATCAGACTCATTACGTTTTCAATAATCTGGGAGTATTGCGGCTTCATCCATTGATGTATTGCATTCAGCAAGGAGTGATTAGCGCCTAGGTACCATTTGGGTACCAACGCTAAGTGGGGTGGGCTGTTAGCGGATTAAGTCCGAAAACAGAGGGAAAAAAACAGGTAAATGTTCTAAATAGTTTTCTGTTCTTCAGTTTAGAATTCTGACAACGAACAATGTAAAATACACCTATTTAGGAATAGTCATGGAAGGAGGTGTGTGCAGCTTTCAAAATGGCAGTTTTATTTTAATTACAAACTCAAACCCAAATTGGCATAGGCATTTGGCTGTTCTAGTGTTAAGGACCTTCTTTGTCAGATGACAGGGCTGGCTGGATAACATTTGTAATTTGTTCTTGCAAAATACTTTTTGCTTCATCTGAAAAGTTTTTCCCTTCTAGAGATTTTCTTCATATCCCACTCTCTCTCACCTTTAATATCTATCAAGGCAGATACAGAACTTCTTACCCAGGTCCCTGAGTAGGTCTGGTTCATGTTCCAGTAGAATGCTGTAAAAGGCTGATTTAATCTCGGAACCTCCTGCGTCTAAAGCCTGGAACAGCAGTGTCATCTGGTCCTGGCTGTTCCCAGCAGCAGAAATACTGGAATGGATCTCCTCCGGGATCAAATCCTTCTGAAGAAGCTCATCGGATATGTCTAATGCCTTGGTAGCACTCTGAATAAGGTCAGCCTTGAACCTGTCCACAAAAGCAACAATACCTAGACAAAAGAAATGCAGAATCATACAGTGACCTCCATGATTATTGCCTCCCTTGGTACAAATGAGAATAAATGGCAGTGAAAAATGTTAACTGTTTATTATCAGATTAATTGGAAATTCAACATATTAGAGAAAGGTAAACTTTAATTGAGGTCAAACCATGCAAAGTGTTGTGTGCAATGGAATTCTGTTTCTGCAAATATCAACACCCCCTCAATCATTCTTACCAAAAGGCTACCTCAGAGAGTGAACCCTGGCCCATATTGCTAATCGTTAAACTACCTCAGAGAGCGATCGCTGGCCCATAATGGATTTTCTTAGCTCAAACTTAGGCAAAGATGGTGCCCCAACCCCCATTCACCAGCGCTCTATCAGATGGCCCTCTGTGATACACTTTATGTAAGATGTTGCTACACACTTAAAAAGACAACTATTATAGTGTTAAATCTGCCCTGTTTTTCATGTCCACATGAGCAGCTAATGCACGCTGCAATGTCCTCTCTAATAGCAACCAAAATATCCTAACAATAGATCTATTCTTAACATAGACTTATTAACATTTTACATATTTAAAATATATGAAATCACTCATCAGATTAATAATTAAACACAGTCAATATTATTGTATATTTCTGTTGTCATGCTATGTGCATGCTGATATAGACTTGCATAAAAACATGCATCAGTGCTGTGTATACAGTATTACAGATTTGTCGCATGGTTTTTCCACATCCTTGCCTTGACGCCACATCATTTATCTCCCTCTCAACTTCCATCAGCTGTAATTGGCTCTGCTGCTGTTGCTGATCCAGCGTCTTCAGGTTTATATATTTATATTGTTTGCGACTTAAATATGTTAATTGTATATTTTTTACACTGTATATTGCATATATGCTTTTGTTGAGAGTACATACCCTAACCGGATGGTCCAGTCATCTTTGTTTTGCCTAGCAAACCCTATTAAAAGTCATCTGAAACATATTTCTTTTAATGTGGATTGGGTGTACTTTGAAGTTATTAAGTTTTATTGAAATATTTTGATATGCTTGAAAGAAAACTAGGATCCATGTCACAGTAGTGATGCAGTGGTGGAGAGGGGGAACCAGGCACAAGCAGAGCTGCAGTCGATGTGGTATTTTTAATAGACAATAAACACAGAGCACAAACTACAACACTAAACACAAAGTAAAGGGGCTGAAGTTAAACAGCAAATATGAAACACTCACCATTGATGCAGAAACAAACTGAGTCAAAGGATCAATGACCGACAAATGAGGGGAGCAGAGGAGCAACATTTAGACATACTAATGATGGAATTGGGACCTGGTGTGAGTGATGATTACAGACAAGACACATGACAAGTCTGGGATGTGATGGTCAACAACGGGAAACTGGGAAAAGCAGGAGATAAAGGAGCTGTCCGTCACCATCTACCTATTTTTTTGACATTAATCAATTTTGCGATGTTAGGACCCATGTGGTCCTGTATGCAAGGTTGCCAGATTTAATTGACAGTAAACCTCAGTAAACTGAGATTCTCCAGCCGACCCAATTGGGTAGGACACACCCCTCCGTGCAAAAGTGCCAATATGGAAGAAATGTCCTCCTTCCGTCACATTTGCTGCAGTATGCCAATGGTATTTGATGACAAATAATCTTTTACCAAGCCGACACACAATGGCAGTGTGAGATTCTAGGAAGGCGGTTGCGTTTGAGTTTTGAATGCTGTTAAAACCCTAAGGTTAAGCGCGAGACTACCTCAGTGGCTCCAGGGATGGAACATTATTTACAATAACCCACAAGCAATTAGGGTTAGCCCTTACCTTTCTCCACCCGTTGCTGTTCATGCTTCCTCTCTGAAAACAAATAAATAAGCAATGACTCATGGGTTTGCTGGTTGTATTGACCTGTCACATGCATAATGTTGTCTTTATAAAACAAAAGAATGAACAGCACAACCATTAGATCTGTTTGTGAAACAGAAACCCCATGAATGAAGGCCCAAGAGCCTACTTACCCCACTTTTCCAATAGCAGGTCTTCCTGCTCCTCTGGAGACCCAATAATGTGTGACAGTGAGGATTACCCTAATAGTCATTAGAAAGAAAGCCCCATATCCACCCAAACTCTTCAAATGGTTTAACCACAGCTCACTTACCCTTAGATTTCTTAAAGCGTTTTTCTGAAGACAAAAATACAAAACAAACAAATGTTAATATACTTAGCCCCATTTGATGATTTTCTTAAAGCTTGTGGTGTGTTTTAAGGCAATTAATATGCAAGTTAAATCCAGATTTGGATCTTTATAGAAAAAACATCCTTCACTCAGACTATCAAGTACACCCTTGTAGAACATTTTATTTATTTCTATCTCTGGATAATGGCAATGTTTGGTATACAGGCTTAATAAAATTTTCCTTAATATAATAAAGGAAAATGATCACAGTGCAGTCCACCTTGTAACCTGTGCCTCCAATTGAATATAATAGGTGGGTGTTTATATTTGTCTAATTTCACATACAGAACCAGTCGAATGTTTCAACACACTTACTGATTCCAGTGAATGGGCAAGTGTGTCCACACTTTAGACTGCTACTGTATGTACAGGGTCTATTATTCACATGTGAATTGAAGGTATTTTCATATCCCCTGCCTGATTACAGCAAGGGGATCAGACAGACACAGAAAACTTGCAAAACGTTTATTTATTTATTTTTTGTCAGCTCTGGCATTCGAACCTGCTTTATATGAAGGAGTCCAACACTTGAAAATGCTCTAAAATGAACAATGTAAATGGACAAAAATGTACCACTAATTGTTTATTAATTTTCTGAATATCTGAATTTATTTAGATTACAAATGTGAATTCATATTAATCCCTAATATGAATCAATATAAATACCAATATAAATATACATTCATCAAATCATATGGGATGCATTGAGAAAATGACTTGGAAATGGATTGCTTCAAGTTGTGACTTAAATGTTTAATAATTGCCAAATGATTGCCACTCAAAGGTCAAAGTTTAACCTACTTTGTTCTGATTTTTTTCTCCACATGTAGAAACCTACACCAGCAGCTACAACTGCTATACAAGCTGTTGTTATTAGACCAGCAATCCACCAAGAGTTTGATTTAGGAAACACATCAGCTGAAACAGAGAAGCCATGAAGAAACATTAGCACACATTACAACACCTCTCTCTGTACTGCATGACAGAGTAGACAAAGAAAACCATTACTACACATCACAACAACTCTATATCTACTGTACGACAGAGTCGAAAGATAGATTATAAAGTAACAAT
>JACXGJ010015249.1:0-13756 GCA_016801105.1 Esox niger | reverse complement strand
AGGAGCGGAAACAAGGAGGGTGAAGTGGGAGAGGAGCGGAAACAAGGAGGGTGAAGTGGGAGAGGAGCGGAAACAAGGAGGGTGAAGTGGGAGAGGAGCAGAAACAAGGAGGGTGAAGTGGGAGAGGAGCGGAAACAAGGAGGGTGAAGTGGGAGAGAAGTGGAAAGAGGAGAACAGGAAGGGGAGGAATCATTTTGTTTCTAGACTATATTGTAAAGAAGATTAGTATATGTGCTTGTCTCTACATCATCCAGAGAGGGATCTGGGATTTAGTGGTTGATGCTGCAGTCCTGGAGGTGTCTTAGATACAGAGTCAGCAGTTCACCTCTGACTACACATTTGTGTGTGTGTGTGTGTGTGTGTGTGTTTGACAGCTACACATGCATATGCTCAAACACACAGCCCACTTAGTGGCGAAATGTAAGTCAGACCCAGTCCATCTCTGTTTATCCATATACACTGGTTATCTGGCCCAGCTGTCGGGTTTCCACTGAAGCCTTGCACAAAGAACACCTGACCGGGCACCGAAGACCGGTTCCTCTCCCACTTCACTGTTGGACAGCGTGTGCTCAGGCCGGTTCCGTATTAAAGCTGACTGCAGGGGAATGTGGCGACTTTCACAAGCTCTGGATAGTCAACGTAAACCGAGAGCTAGGAGACCACAGACAGCTGCGCGTGATTGGTGTACAGCGAGTCCTGCACACCTGACCTCACTCCTCTCGCTGGCGTCGCCCTGACACAGCATGCTGTAGCCCCCGGGGAAGCGTCTGTCTGGATCATCCGGCGTGCTTACACTCTGCCTCTCCCTGCCTCGGAGCGCTCCGTGCCGATCACAGGTGCAGGCGCTTGGGGTCGACCAGCCACTGATACGTGGCGTCCACGTCGTTGGTTCCGAGCAGGTGTCGGCACACCGACAGAACGGTCCGTTGACTAAGGCTTGGAAACGGAACCTGTCGGGTGTCTCAGTGGGTGGTGTATTGTCACGAACAAGCATCCTTTAAATGAACCAGTCAGAAGCAGCTGTTGGGACTGTGACACGCTGGTCTGTGAGGATCTTGAATCTGGAGAAAACCAAGGCAACGCCCTGTCGCACTGAACGCCACGTCATGGATCACATCACTGCAGTCTGCCGGGATCACCTGACCCACTCCGGTTTGCCTACCATCACAACGTATCCGTGGACGACGCCAGAACCTCTGTTCACTCGGCCAAAACACATCTGCAGGAGAGCACCAACACTGGGAGAATGTTCTTTCTTAACTCTGCATTAATCATTTATGCTTCCAAACATTCGTTACCAAGTCTGATGCAGTGCGACTGGACTTTCTGACGGAGAGACAAGAACACGTCCTCCTCACTCTAAGCACTGGGTCTCCCCACGGGTGTTTCCTCGGCCCGGAGCTTTACTTCCTGTCCAACCATGCCTGGACCTTCTTCATCCCAGCCACATGCTTTGCATTCACTGCCAGGCGGGGAACGTAGAGCGCCCACAGGGTTTCATACCTAGAAGAGACAGTTTCTCTCCGCAAATCATCCGCGCTGAACACTTGACCGGGTTGACCTCCCACGTTGAGCATCGTCCACTGGGCTCACATCATCCCACAGGCATCCACCCGGCACGCAGAGGGCATTCTCACTATGTCAATATGCGTATTGTGAAATATCTTGTGTCGATGTCCCGCTGCTAATACTGAACTACTTATTTATTCTGTGCTCATTTAATCACTTGTTATCCCTCTTTCTTTGTTATTGTATAACGGTTTTCAGTGAAAAATCGACTAAACTTCCTCCACACTATGTTGTGTGTCCAGAGGGGAACACAGAGGGTTTACTCTGCCAGAATCCTGTATACAGACAACCCTGCAGCTCATAACCTTCACAGAACTCAGTGATCAGTAATATCATGTATGTCAGATGTGGACATTTACATGTTCTGAAAAATCTCAAACTATACAATAATGGCAAAAGGTTTCCAGTATCCCTGTAATGGATCCCTGTTATGGATCTGTTCCCTGTAATGAATCTGTTCCCTGTTATGGATCTGCTCCCGTAGTGGGTCAGAGTCCCATGGTGAGTCAGAGTTAGTTGGAAAGGTCTGGAGTAGGATGCTGGAGATGTGAATCATAGTAGTAGCAGTTGCCACAGACAGACAGTCAGTGTAATAACGAGACTCTGTGGACACAGCCACAGAGAGTGGAAGTGTGTGTGTGTGTGTGTGTGTGCGTGTGCGTGTGACTCAGTTTTCCAGTCTGCGTTTCTCAGTGAAAGCCCATGACCAGTTCACTAACTGCAAAAAAAACACAGCTGTATGATGTTACACATGACATCACAATGTTCTGAAACTATTAACCAGAAGTACTTACGGTAAATAAAATGTTTCACTTTGAATCATGTGAAGCGTTGGCACCAGTGCCCATATTGGGTGGTCTTCAGTTGCCGTCTATGTGAAGTAGTTGCACATGTGCATATTGACATTGCTGGAGCAAAACTGTCAAATGTGTGTGTGTGTGTGTGTGTGTGTGTGTGTGTGTGAGTGTCTGGGATCAGAGCCAATCGGCTGACCCCATTGTCCTGTTTGCAGTCCCACCAGGAAAGAAGAAGCGAGGGAGGGAGTCTGGCTCCTACTCTGGGGAGGTGAAGACGAACGAGAGAGGAGGAGCAGAAGAGAGAGACCCTCCTCCGAATATGAACCCTGTGATCAACGCTACCAAGGGCAGCTCTGACATGGCCCTCATTAGCAGCGCATTGGCAACCTACAACTATATAGCAGGTAGAGCGACGCTCACACAACATAACAACAACACAGCTTGTAGAGCGACGCTCACGCAACATAACAACAACACAGCTTGTAGAGCGACGCTCACGCAACATAACATAGGAGTTGTCATTCCTGTTTCAACATTCAAATATGGTGAATGAACAGCACACAGTCAAAAAAACATGCTAGTTCTGTCCATAGGGGCCTACACAACCTGGTCCTGTCCTAACGGGCCTACACACCCCGGTCCTGTCCTAACGGGCCTACACACCCCGGTCCTGTCCTAACGGGCCAACATGTATATACAGCGAATATGGAAATAAGACTACCTGTTGAAATGTCTGAGACTTGAGACTTGTACTCTGTACAATATTTCACTTACCCTCTAATCTCTTTCTTTGCACTTCTCCTTTTCCCTCCGTCTCTAGACCACCCAGAGCGTGCGGCTCTCTACTTCGTGTGCGGCGTATGCCTGGGTCTTTTCCTCACCCTCTTCGCCCTGGTGGTCCAGATCTCATGCCGCACAGACTGCCAGTCCCAGCGCCGCAGAGCGGGCACCACCACCCGGAAGCGTCCGCGGCCCGCAGACTCTTCGTCCGATTCCAGCGACTCAGACTCGGACTGGGACAACGCGTCGGACCTGTCGGCGCGGCGCCACCGCCGCTTCGAGCGCACGCTCAACATGAACGTTTTTACGTCGGCCGAGGAGCTGGAGCGGGCACAGCGCCTGGAGGAACGGGAGAGGATCATACGGGAGATCTGGATGAACGGTCAACCTGACATTCCAGGGACACGAAGCCTTAACCGTTATTACTGACACCGGGCTGTATAGGAACTGACATTACTGACACAGGGCTGTATAGGAACTGACATTACTGACACCGGGCTGTATAGGAACTGACATTACTGACACCGGGCTGTATAGGAACTGACATTACCGACACAGGGCTGTATAGGAACTGACATTACCGACACAGGGCTGTATAGGAACTGACATTACTGACACAGGGCTGTATAGGAACTGACATTACTGACACAGGGCTGTATAGGAACTGACATTACGGACACAGGGCTGTATAGGAACTGACATTACTGACACAGGGCTGTATAGGAACTGAAATTACTGACACAGGGCTGTATAGGAACTGACATTACTGACACCAGACTGTAATTGAACCGTTATTACTGACTCCAGACTGTAAATGACCCGTTATTACTGACTCCAGACTGTAAATGACCCGTTATTATTGACACCAGACTGTAAATGGCCCGTTATTACTGACACCAGACTGTAAATGACCCGTTATTACTGACACCAGACTGTAAATGACCCGTTATTACTGACACCAGACTATAAATCACCAGTTATTACTGACTCCAGACTGTAAATGACCCGTTATTACTGAACATAAATGAAGAGCTACAAGATCTAAAAAGGTCTAGGTTTGAGAAGGCTGGAAAGCTGCTTGAGGGAGGATTTGTAGGACCACAAATAGACCTCTGTGGTTCAGGGACCGTGGGCCCCACCACTGGACCTGCTGATGTGGACGACCACAGTGAGACCACTTAGGACTGTGGCAGTTCAGAACCGCATTATGGAGCGCAGTGACGATAGCAGACCAGGAAGAGGACGTATGACCCCCTCCCTCTGTCTGACGGTTGCCGTGTGGTTACTACAGAGCACAGAACCCCTTGGTTTTTAGCGTAATAAGATCCTCCTCAGCGTGGCAACATCCACCCAGGTCCCACCTCTCATTGGAGGAGGGTGACAGCGAAAGCCCATTGTGGTTTGCCTCGCATGTGACCTCACCACACCTTCCTGAAAGTGGAGGATCTTGGGAAACTAAGACTGTAGCCGGTAGCATGACTTAAGGACAGTGGACGATGTTATTCCAGTGTTGCCTATCAGGGGTCCCCAAGCCTGGAGACCTGCTGTACTGCTGGTGTCTCTTCCACCTGGTAGTTCATTATATTCACTTAAAGTCCCAGGAATAAATCAGACCCCGATTCGAGGGCCAGAAGTAAAACCAGCAATACTCTCTGTTCTGAGGCCTGGAGTTGGGAACCACTTGCCTAGAGAATATAGAAAACTGGGCGACTGTGAAGGTGTGCAGCTTGCTTTCCGTCAACTCACCCTTTTCAGTATTGAAATGGGTGAATGGCTTTGGGGGCGTGTACCAGTTACAGTGGAATGGACAGCGTGAGACTAACCTTGAGACGGCAGTGCGGGACAGTGGACCGTCAACTATACAGACAATCTTTTACAGGGAAATGACCGACGCTGCCTTCTGAATTTTGAACAGCAAATGTTTTTTTTATGCATCTCAAACCCTTCATGAAATCTATTTTATATAATATTTAATCGTTTCTTTGTTGTTGTTCCTCTGAAAAATGTATTCTGAAATATTTTTCTACTGCTGATCAAAGCTTGTCTGGCACCTCAGGGATGCAGTCATAGTTGAGGCTAAAATGGCACCATTATCACTTACTGGAGCACAGCTTATGGCTGGAGCCTCACTAGTTACTGGCCAAAATGAGTGCTCCTACATGAAAGGGTGCCATTTTGGACATTGCCCCAGTGTTTCTGTGTGTTGTTGTTTCTGTGTGCTTCCTAAGAGAATCTGGGCCTGTTTCTGTTAAATGTCTCACAGTAGGACAGCTGATTCCAGGATCATAATGATATTTGTCCCATTTTACATGTAGAAGGTCAGAACGTGTTTGCACACAGTGTGAAAGGTTATTTTGGGTACCCTAATTCACTAGGAGACAGTGGTCACAGCCAGGGGCCAACCATTGGAGATGGATGATCAACAGTCCTAATCTGAGATGCTTAACTACTACAGGCCCCATGGGATACTCCAGATGAGTCAGCGTTTTAAAAACAAAACCAAGAAATAAAAGAGTGTAAAACTCCTTGAAGAGGTCAAGTGATTTAATAGGCTTATTTTTTATATGTTCTACTAAGGCACATTGCAGTGACCTTACATTACAAGAACGTACATTTTTGGAATAGGAACCCCTGCCGATCTAGTGAAACATAAAGCTTTTAATCAGTCAATTCCAATCATGTCATTTCCTGGTTGATCAATTCCTTGTATTTCTCACTTTGTCAAAGAGCTCCGAGTTGGTCCCCGTTATGTTTGTGTTGTGTAGGCTCTACTCCTGTGGTTCTGGCCTGGTCAGTAGTCTTGGGACTTCAAAGAGGAATGGAAAGGATTTCTGTATTTTATTTTTTTACATAAACAAATCTGGAACTGGACCGGAAAATTGCTTCAAATATGTAAAGAAATATATATATATATATATATAATAACAACAATATTGCACTTGTTATCATGTAGGAATTGATGTATGTTACGGAACACATGTAAATTGACCATCAGTGAAAAAGCTTTCCTGTTATTACTGTGATGGTCGGATGTTAAGTTGACCCCCTTTGGGACACTAAAGCGCCAGGTTTTATTGTGTTGTATAATAATATAAGCTATTATCAGAACAGTTCTATGGCACTGGGTTGAACCATAGGAATCTTTGTTTATCTTCGAAAGTTTGGGATTTTCTTGACTGCGAGATTAGTTGAGAATGCGTTGAAGAATGTTCAGAACAACTGCAATCCTTTAATGGTTTAATATCCAGATATTTTAAATTGAAAAGCTTTTGTGTTTCGATTTGAATAGAACAGAAAATATGCAAATAGCTGGTAAGTGAGACCAAAATATGACTCCTTTGCTTGGAATAAACTGTGTTGAAAATAACACCCAGACTCGTTGGTTGCGTTTTTCACCGCTGTAAACTGCACGCTTCATTTGATCCACTGCTACGTCATGTTACGTGTATACTAAAGCTTGCGCACCATCTAGTGACGAGGCAATTGAATTTCGCGCATGTCCCTGTTGATGTTTTCCATAGCAACATGAAAACGTATTGCTCTGTGTGTCATCTCACCCTAGTAATACTAGATTTCCACCGGAGTAAGACAAATAACATTACGCGAAGACCCTAGGGTCTGTGTTTAGCGTAGTTTGAAATTAATTGAACATTTCGAGATTTAATGATGTCAGTCAACATGGGACATGGCTTGCCATTTTTGCCAGGAAACACCTTTCGAGATGTTACGGTAAGGTTATCAATTTGTGCTAAACCGGTGAACAGAATAAACAAATACGTTTTTCTAGTAAAATGTTGCTTGCTGTTTTCGATTACAGGCAGCCAAGCTGACCAATCATGCTCTTTAAAAATATATATAAAAAAACGAAAGATAGTTTTTTGTAAAAATAAAATCCCTGTGTATCAGCTTTTCTTAGTAGCCCTCCACGATGTTACTGAAATTGTGAATTCGACGCTGGCTACTACAGAATGAATGAACTGTCTACAACCATTGTATAACCATTTAGCTGGCTACCCCTGCTACTAAGGTCAACATACCAAACATATTTGACTCCCCCAAGTCACCCATAAACGAACCATTCTGTTAAGGTCAAAGTAAAAGTCAAAACATGCATTTTAAACAACCCCAGGGATTTGATTTCCATGCCTTCTTGCTGATTTTCTTGTAAATTCCTGCATATCCTGCATTTTACGACCTGACTTAAATATGATCTAGAGCATATGGTGTAGTTGACTATTGGACAAAATTATAGTGGGACGGAAGGTACATCATGCCATGGACCTGAGCAGAAGACATCATGTACCTCCTATAAATACTGATTATTTGTTGTTCTGACCACTGATTAATACATTATTGTATATTTCCTAGAAGTCCGCTTTCCATCGCCCTCAAACGCTGTCCTATAAGAATGGCTTTGCCCTTCCACGTCGGCCCAAGGTCGGGATCGGACAAGCCCCTCTCATATCCAGTGAACTGAACCAGAATGAGATGAACCAGCTGGCCGGTCAGGCGTTGGCTCTCACCTACGGCAGCGCAAAACGCGCCCCGGCACTGGACTTCGTCCCGGCTCATGTGGCTTTTGACAAGAAGGTAGATAAGCCTGGAATAGGTAGACAAGATGGGGAAACTATGAAATGAGAAACAGTAGCGATGCATGCAGGCCTCCAGGGAACCTCTGCAGGTGCCCGAGTCCAAAGAGAATTTGTTTAGAAACAGAGAACAACGCCACTCACGCTCTACATGTGCTCCTGTGTGATGTTATTATAGTAGAGATAAGACGTTCTGATGCATAGGTCTTCATCCTCCACGCACTGGTGCCATACCTGAAGACCTAACATATCTCTAATACAATGAAAGCCATAACGTCATACAGACATGGTTTCATTTCTGCCATCTTTGTTGTTAATTGAAGTACAGTATCCTAGAAGACAAAAACACATTACCTCTCCCTTCTGTTCTTGCTCGTCCTCATTACCCTCATCCCTCTCATAATGCTTTACCGGTCATCCCTCCTCCATCGCTTCACGGTACTCCTCCCAAGGTGCTGCGCTTCTACGGATACTTCAGGCAGGAGGTGCAGCACTCACCCCAGGAGGAGTACCGCGTGCGCTCTGTGGTTATCGCCTACTTCCTGGAGGATGACTCCATGACCATTATTGAGCCGTTGGTGGAGAACTCGGGCATCCCGCAGGTAGGAGAACTGCGAGAGGAGATATCTATCATCCACAGGGTATCATCCGGACCATTCAATCATCCGCGTTAAGGGAACCGACCCCAGTCTTCGCCACCTCGGACCTTTATATTCATTTTCGGTTCTGTTGTTGAGACAGAGGTGAGACAGCATTATAGAAATGCTCAGGTTGGGGCGATCCGGGTCAAAGGTTAGAGGTAAGGGTCAACTCGAACCCAATGTCCTGTCTGAGAATTCAGCTCAGTGGAGACATAAGCCATGCGCTCTCCATTTAGTCAACTCATCTAATAAATGACTGCCTTCAAGGCACATCCGCCTTCATGACCCTATTGGGTGAGTGATCCTCCCCTGTGTACATTTGATTGGCTGTTCTATAGCAGCTTCAGTAGAGTCCATTAGGAGGGGGTGGGTGGAATGTTTTTCCTAGGACTTGAAAAGAAATGTATCAGATATGAGTCATCATTCCGCTTGTAAACGGTCTCTGTAAATGCAGGGCAAGCTGATTAAACGCCAGCGGCTGCCCAAGAACGACCGCGGTGATCCTTACCACTGGAAGGACCTCAATGTGGGCATGGACCTGGCTGTGTACGGGGTCAATTACCACATTACGCACTGTGACAGCTACACACAGGTACACACACACACACTCAGTCAGCTAGAAACACACACTTAACCACTGCAAAACCTGCTCTAAGGTAAATCCCATACCAGTACACTGCAGAACCTAATGGCTCCACAAGCCACATAGACATGCTAGCATATGCTAGGCTGACTCTGTCTGCGCTATAGTAAATACGCTGTGTTGTCATCCATCTTGTGGGCAGGACTTCATGGAGAGCCAGGGTCTGATTTTGAACGACCCTGAGCTGACCCCGGTTGATCCGTACATCCAGCACCGTAGCCAGCCCGTAAATTCCTACATCGCCCCCACGAACGTCGACCACCTCGAACAGTTCCTGACCAAGGACCGCCAGGTGACTGTCCGACCTCCTCCTATTCTTACTCTCCTACTGCTTGTTTAAAATATACGGCCAGTGACCTTTGTCAACATGTATCGTGTGAAGTATTGGCAAGCTCAGCCTGTTACGTAGGTTGGGAGCAAGTAGAATGTGGGCTGCTACGTTAGCCAGCGCCTCAACAAACTAGCTTGTCAGCTCACAATGTTTACATGCCCTTAGCTGGCTCACAACTCTTGACCTCTTGTGGCGTTTAGGTGTTGCGCTTCTTTGCGCTGTGGGACGACACGGAGTCTCTGTATGGGGAGACCAGGCCCGTGACCATCCACTACTACCTGGTGGACGACTCGGTGGAGATCCGCGAGGTCCACCAGCCCAACAGCGGACGGGACCCCTTCCCTGTCCTTCTGCGCAGGCAGAGGCTCCCCAAAGCCATCAAACCAGCCTGTGGTGGGTCTTCTGCCATTGTTGGCTCTAGTTTCTTTGTGGTTGAGTGCAGTGATGTCAGAGATCTTCTCTGGGGAGGATCTCCCGCTCTCCTTCTGCCGGCAGTCTCCGGCAGCAACGTTAGAGGCAGGAACCTTTCATATGCCGTCTGATTGGTCGTCCCACCAGTAGGGTCCTTCTAACAGCTCCGCCCCCCTCCCCCAGAGCCCTTTCCCAGCTGTGTGCTGGAGGTTTCACCGCAGGACGTGCAGCAGTACCTCTTGCCCGCGGACCTCCGGGTGGGCGACACCGTGCTGGTGTTGGGCAGACGCTTCCTGCTCTACGACTGTGACGACTTCACCAAGGCATACTACCGGGAGAACCACCCCGAGCTGGAGCTAAGACCCAGGCCTGTGGTCCAGGAGACCTCAGAGCTGCAAGACCGGCCCAAGGTGTGAGGGAGCCGGTCGGTCCACCTGTCTTTTTGTCTACCTGACTGTCAGTTCGTTTGTTCTTACCATCCCGGTTCTCTGCCTAAAGGAGGTCCCACCCTACAATGGCTTTGGTTCTCTGGAGGACTCCCTTCAGAACTGCCTCTCTCTGATTCCTGAGCCTCCTAAGAAGGACGTGGTGAAGATGCTGGAGAACGACCAAAGAGTGCTGCGCTATGCAGCCAGGATGGTGAGAAGGCCTCTCAGGGGGAGCGGTCATGTAATATCCTGTTCACACTATGGGGCTAATCTGGTCTGTACCCGTCTAACCTGATCGTGACCGGTCTTGTGTGGCCTGTACTGGCCTGATCGAGTCTGCTCTCAAGTCTGATCTTGTTCTATTTGGTCTATACTGGCCTGTATGGTTGGGGGTCGTCAGTAATAACAAATTCACTGAAATAAGGAAATGTCTAAAAACAGGAAACATTTATAAATGTTGTCAAATTTGACAGTGTTAGAAGTGATCCCGGGTTTTAGCCTCTAGCTGTATCATGTTCACCAACATCTCCCCGTCTCCCTAACATTACAGGACTCCCAGAATCCTCATGACGATGGCCGCCGTTTCATCCTCTCCTACTTCCTGTCCAACGACATGATCAGCATCTTTGAGAAATCCACACGAAACTCGGGCATCATCGGAGGAAGGTTCCTGGAGAAGACGCGCATCCCCAAGCCGGGCTCCACCACGGAGAAGCCGGAGTTCTACGGGCCGGGAGACTTTGCCATCGGAGCCACTGTGGAGGGTAGGCTTCTGAATGTGGGTCTGTTCACAGAGATGCTTACAGCTGGAATCCTAGTGGAACCAGCTCTTCTGTTACCAGATCCACGAGTGCCATCGCACCAACTCCTATGTTCACTGACTTGGCGTCTCTAGAAATTAAACCGGTCCCTTTGGATCAGAATCTCTGTCCAACCCAAAACACATTTCACTTTTAGAGAACACTGACGTTCCTCCATTGGCACGGTTTCCTCAGTAACGCAGGGAGGGTTTCCACCTGATGACCTTCTGACCTCTCAGTCTTCAGACACCGCTTTGTGCTGACCGATGCGGACCGCTATGTGCTCACCTACCTGGAGTCCACCTCGGACCAGATCCCCTCTCAAACACTGACCTCCCTGAGACAGAGTCTGGGGCTGGCCGACCAGGTGACCATCCAGGCGGACCAGGGGGTGACCGTCCAGACGGACCAGGGGGTGACCATCCAGGCGGACCCCCAGTCAGGTAGGTACCGAAGACTGGACTCCTCATTAATTAGCAGAGGATTATTTGATGACAGCGGTGTGTCTTCCAAAATGAAATTCATTCTTCTCCCCTCCCTTCTTTCCTCAGATAACAATGACCGAGCGCAACCTTCTTGATGACAGAAATCCTATAGTGTTACTCTTTGGCACCTCCTTTGCTCCAATACCTTTACTTCTTTGTTCCTCTACAGAAGCTGCTGCATTCTCTTTCCCTGAAACCACACCCGTGCCGTAGGTTTCTCATGATTAATAAACGTGATTCTGAAAACAAAAGGCCACGTTCCCTGTCTGGAGGTGGACTGCCACCTACAGGACAGAAATAAACATATTTGACTTTAAAACAGGTGTTCTTATTGGTATTATGGCAGCCCCAATTTCAGTAACCAGTGCATTTACATGTTAACCCGGCCCTAACGTGGATCTAAAGTACTCCGATTAAATTAGGCCAATTGAAAACCTTCTGGACGTCCTCCAGATCATGACAACTAATAACAAATCCTACTTCAGGTCTCAGCATTTGAGAAAAATGCATTATTTAATAAAGTAATAATATAGACTTCTTGAACAATGACAAACGGAAGGACATGCAGTGTTATCCAAGACAGACGATGACCGACAGGACAGTCAAGGTGTGTGTGAAGTGAACACAGCCTGGGCACAGCGCAGCACCCAGTCTCATTGGCCACGACCGAGAGGGAGGTGCTAACGAGCAACCAAACCCCCCTGATTGGGTAATGTCTGGTTTTCCCTCGAAAACCACTGCTGCATTGGCAACGTTATTCCAGCGCCAGGGGTGCGTTTATTAAGACGACGAAAGGAAAGTGGAAAACGAGAGTTGCTTATCGGAAAGGTCCGGACAGTCCCTTCATGCATCAGCCTCTTCTTCCGTTTGGAGACTAATGAACACAACCCATGCTAAAGAAAAGCAAAGCAGGCTCATTCAACAGCAGAGACAGCAACACGGACAAACCCTAGACCAGTGGAACATTTGACGACTGAGGGACATTCAATCTGACACAATATACAGCGTGTCACAAACAACAAATACACATCCTTCTGTATAGAGAAGGAGCACCAAAAACGGATCGGCCATAGCAGGTAGCGTGGCTGAATTAAAAAAAAAATACTGATATACAAGAGTAGAGAGTAGGCAGAGAGTTTAAATGTCTTTTCAGGGCTCAATACGGGGTTGGTTTTATATTTTCCTCCAGAATTTCTAAAGACTTGTAGTGCCCATGGCGACAATCCCAGAGCCTTCATCGCCCCCGGAACACACACAACAAGAAGAGGATGAGCCACGTGGGGACCAGTTTCCCATTCTTCTGATTGATAAGCCCTTTAGTCAGGGCCACTGTTAGGGAAGCCATGTTGACGGATCCATTAGGGGGCCTTGATCTTTTTGGACCGCGGAGAGGCTCCATTCTCGGCCTTGATCACACCATTTTCATGTTGGCCAACTGGAAAGAGGGAGGAGAGGAAGTTTTGCATGTCACATCTGGTTGATCATAAACCTAACCTGAACATAAAATGAGATACATTTAAAACAATAGAATGGCTTCAACTCTTAGGATTGAAGATGTTCAGACGTCTTCAACTGTTACGCATCGCTTTTTCCCCCACGACTGTCAAAACCGGTCTAATTAAGAATACAGACAAAGCCATTGGTGCTAAGTTCCAGAAGAACAAAATGTACCCCTACCCAAGACTACAGTAATAAACAAGCAATCATGATGTTGGAATGAATATTAAGGGCCATAGGTAAGCTCCCACGAAGTATCAGGGGAAGAGGTTCAAAGATCTAGGATCAGAGTGCATCCAAACCTGACCCATTTGCACAAAACTATGCAGAAACTATCTAGTCACTTAATTTTTATGTAAGTGGCAACTCTTATCTGTACTCTGAATCTGTACGCATCAGCAGAAGCAGAACACTCAAAAGAGAATAACATGAACCTTAGACTTGAATTCATATTCTATAAAAATCCAGTGGTCATATACTTTTTCTTTTTGTGTAGAATGGGAGACACCAGTAAGATAGTGGTAGGTAATACAGGATGTCTGAGGCCTGAGCACTAGCCACTGCGAACCTGGTTGTCACAAACAACATACGTTCAGAAAAAAACAGTCAAGAAGAGTAGTTCAAGACACTTATTTCTCAAAATATGCAGATCGTCAGAAAACACAGCCTGAGAGGAAGGTGAAAATTCTGGCCCTGGTCAGAGACAAAATGTGGAGAATAGTCATTTTTATGACAATCAACCTATACATGCGAAACTGTTCTCCCCGCTCGTCGTCCTATACATG
>JACXGJ010015248.1:0-13757 GCA_016801105.1 Esox niger | reverse complement strand
TTACTGGTAGTGGATGACTGGTGTGTCCTACTGGTAGTGGATGTCTGGTGTGTCTTACTGGTAGTGGATGAGCACTGCCCTCTGGAGCTGCCGGCCCTGGATGTGGCTCCTCCTGGTGCAGGAGGCCGTCCTCAGGAGCAGGGTGTGACTTGGCTGGGTCAGTCTCCGCCACAGGCCCCCCACGTCCCCGACTTCACCCCCCTCGGAGCCGTGACAACGCTTCTGTTCCAAACACCTCCTCCACTGCACACAGTTACAAGGGAAAGCTACAGTTGGCCGGAGCCCTGTCACTGAACCATAGAGTTAAACTCAGTGAGAGCACTGCCCCCTGGTGGAGAGACAGGTGTAATGTCAATAAAGAGCTAAGACAGGAGAAGCAAATCCATGTGAGGGTTGTGAGAGGCGTTTGATACTGAGCATGCTCCCTGAGTTGTAGTTATGGTGCAGAGCAAACCCTGACTGGGCATTTCTTCAGACTGACTGAGAAACTCTTTCTGGCCCTGGTCACGCTTAGCCAGGGGGCCCGTCCACCTCTGCGCCGTTGCCGACTCGTCATCTAACCGACATACAAAGGGGGGGGGAGAGACGGTACAAACAAAGCAGCACCCAGGCTGAACATAATTACCCACCCGATGGAAACAGTGTGCAAGGGTCAGGGCGTCCGTGCCCTGGGCCAGGGTGTCGGCCCGGGTGTGGCGGATCAAGGCGGCCCGCCTCAGGGCAGAGAGGCCGGCCTCCAGCAGGCGTTTCCGGTTTTGCAGCCTGGCCTGGGTGTGTGACCTCCTCTGCCAGCACCATGTCCTGAGGCAGCGCAACTGTAGTCTGAATGTGTACAACGCTAGCCACCTGCTGCGCACACACACACATACACACACACACACACACACACACACACACGTTCTCCTGAATGACAGACTTTTTGGGGTGATTTTACTATACATTAAAATACTATACATTTCATTCAATTCCATTTAAAATCAAATCAAATGTATTTTATAAAGCCCTTTTTACATTAGCAGTTGTCACAAAGTGCTTTCAAAAAGTCCTGTGTGGACAGTTGGTAGAACATTGAATTTGCAATGCCGCAGGTTGTGTGTTCAATTCCCATGACAGACAGGGTCAGATGTCTTCAATACTGTGAGTCAGTTTGTACACATTCAATTCTCTGTAAGTTTTAAGCATGTTTTTTACTCTGTCAGGTAGCGTCTATAACAGAGGTGTCAAACCGGTTCCACAGAGGGCTGAGTGTCTGCAGGTTTTCACTATCACCTTGTACTCGATTAATTAAGTCACTAATTGGTTAGTTTCTACCCTCACTTGGTTGTTTAGGTCTGAACTGGGAACCAATTTAAAGGAAAAAACAAAAACCTGCAGACACGTATTCCTTTGTGGAACTGGTTTGTAATCCCTGGTCTGTATTGAAAATGTGTTTTCAGTTTTTATGAAAAAAGGGGAACAAGGCTCATAGGAGGTGTGACAGACTAGTAAAATCTTTCACTTCGTTTTTTTCCCCTCAAAAAGATACAATTTACATTGGTGTCCTGAAAAGATTTCATTCAAAACGGTTTTGATCCCGGTCCTGCACTTTGACTCTTCAACCTGTCGTTTTGTTTCACTGAGGTACTCATTGACACTTGTTATATTTTGCAGATAGTGGACCTAAGGAGTCCCCAAATCCTTTTTACCTGTCTTCGATTGTCTGTTCAAGAACAGGGCTATGAACCTCTTCTGTGTCAGGAGGCTGTCCAAACAAAAACGTAGGTGTTAAAGAGTGCCCAGGAATATATTACACACACACACACACACACACACACACACACACAGCAAATGTGCTGGCTTGGGTGTGTCAACGTACCACAGGCAAAAGCGGATGAGCTGAAGACAGATCTCTTTCACCAAGATGTTCACCACTGGCGCCTCCTGTCAACGAATGCAATGTTAAAGATGTGCTTGCGTGCCTTTCTGCTAATGGGTCAATCTGGCGGTGCCTTTCAGGAGCAGCAGACCCAGGGGTTATTCTGTTCAGACCTCCATGACCATCTCTGTCGGCTTGGCATGACACGCTCATGGAGCTTGTTCTCCTCAAACGACCTGATCCTTTCATGTCTGCCAGGGTCCTTTGAGACAAATTCTTCTTTGCTGCAAGTCTGTCTTCCCGTGAGAGACAATCCAATCCAGCTGGATTACATGCCCTGACACCAGGCACCTGAAACACATCCTCTACACCTTTAGGAGCAAAGGGGGGATGAAAACTATGCCATGTGCAGTGTGAGCGATAACCAGGGTAAGCCACCCCCGTGGTTTTCTGTCCTTCACCGAAGCTACGCCGAGAGAGGCTTGCTGGTAAAAAACACTCATCACTTAGGAAATCAGAGCCGCACGGGGTGAAATCTAAAAAGTCAATCTTCTCGTCTGCCTCTCTCTTGTCTTTCAACTCTGGCTCAACATGTGCCCCCAACGATACGCCGGATGAAAGAACATTTGTGAACTGTTGTCCAGCGTTCTTTGCAATTTTACTACTAGGATATTGTCCAGAGAACTGATTCTCCCCGTTGCCCGTATACAGACCTGTCAAGGAACCCGCCTTGCCGTTCCAACAGCCCCCACATCCTCCGTGAGGTTGAGTGAGGGAGCATGACATTGTTAAACCGCAGGAGATGGAGGGCATGAGACTGGGTTGTTTGTTGTATAGAGAAGGTTCTAGACCCACAGACGACAAGGCCAAGTCTCCAAAGGTATTCCTCGCCCGGGGCATTACGCCACGATCCACAAATGATTCGCCCATCTCCAGGTCCAACATAGACCCATGCAAGCATGCAGATGTCCTGGAGGATTCCAATAGATTCTGGAACGCTGACATGTCTCCCGTCTGCTTTGGACAGAACACTGTTGCACCGGAGACATTGTCATGCTCACACGGGCGCTGGTTTAGCCAACCGGGGACCATGGGATAGAGACAAGCTGGGGAACCACTGTGGCATCTTGGGACAAAAGTGACACATTCTCCATTTACTTTCTGTTGATGTTCCCTGTCCCCTTTTCCACACAAACCGCCAACATCAACCCAATCTACAGCTGTGCCCCAAGAACGACCAGACCTCAAGGACCCACATCCCACTGACCCAGATTGAACACGGCCAGTCAAATCGACCCCCGATGTGTTTTCTTCACAGCCCCAATACGAATCAGTGGGCCACCTTTTTGTAAAATCCCTGTGTCTCTGTCTAGAGGACAGAGTCTCAATGGAACCACTCAAAAGGGAAGGCCTGTCCACGTTGACAGAAAGAAGGTCTGGTGACTTGTTCTCATTCTCTCCAGACAGGTTGCTTTGGAGCAAAGGCTTCCTGGGCACGTACGGTCTTTGGGACCATGCCGGAGGCTTGCTACCCTGACCTCTTGGGGAATGCCAAGCCATTCTAAAAAAATAAACAAATGTGGAGTTGAATATAATTCAGACATAATTACATTTAGATTTTACATTTATTCATCCAGGCGAAAAATACTAGCCAGACCATAATTTGTGGCCAACTGTATTTAATATGCATGAAATGTGAAATCCCCTTTAGTGGACATAATCAGCAACAGAAATAAATGATAGAGTTCAAGGTTTCTTACCATAAAATGTTTAGTGTCGTCAATTCAGCGTATCCATATTTGCCCTGACGGAAATGGTTGGCCGAGACAGCCCAGAAACACATGGCATCCCGCTAAGAGGATCAGAGGCTTAAAAGGGCAGGCTACACACTTGTTAAATTGGCACAAATCTCGGCATCCCAGATGAACTAATACAGCCTTCTACACATTAGCAATTTTTTCCTTGAAATATTTGTCATTACGGGGGAAGCTGCAAGCATTTCTAATGAATTAGCAGGATATCTAGTTAACTGCTGCTGGTTAACTAGTTTCAGTGTACTATTACAAGTAGCCGACGTCACGTTACTTAAGCTAGCTACTGTACCGTCCGCAGGAAAGCTTACTCTTGTCTGGTCAATGTATTTCCTAAACTTGTTCAGAATACATTTTAAAGACACTTCTGCTTGTTCCCAACTCAGTCGGCAGATGGCCACCGCGGGTTGCTCCTCGGATAGTTCATTAGCAGCGTTCATCAACAAGCAGGCTTCAGCAGGGTCGAGCTAAAGAAACAGCCATCATGTGCACACGAACAGGATGATTTAAGCCCCGAATGCTTATAGGCATAGTATACTTTTAACAGTTGTAATTGCTTTGGTAGCCAGTTCATATACCACATTTCCTTATGCCGTATCGCTAAAATATACTACTCACATCAATAAAAAAAATAAACATAAATATTGCAGGGTTGTTTATTACAAAAGTAAAATAACTGCTTAATATTTGATTACATTTAATTTGCACATTTACAAGTTAGACTGATACAATCCAAACATTATTCATTATTCATATTCAAACCATTTAAGAATTAATGGTTGCTCGACAGTTCACTGCATTATGCATTTCCACAAAATAGGGTAAAGAAAACAAGGACCCAGAATCTACAACCAGCATACAGAACAAAGGGCTGAGTACACTGCTCCAATATCCTTATTCGAATGCTAGATTCTGATAGGAAATCATTTCAAAAGCAATGTGAAAATCTCCATCCACACATTGTGTTTCATAATTGACATATCTTGGCACAGTCACACAACAAAATATGCTGTTAAGCAAAGTCCTGAAATTAGATCCTCCTTAGAGTTGACCCTAACAGGGTTTAGGTACATCTCAGAGGACACAGTTGGGTTTAATGATGTGCCTATCATGGCCATATGCAGCTATCCAGTCCTTTAGAAGTGATGCCAAGTCTGTGGTTTTGACTCTTCGGTTAATAGTTCCTCAAGTAGACCAGTCGAGGAGGCTGGAACTTCTCACGACACAAAGGGCACTCTGTCTGTGGATAAGAAGAAACAGAACATAAGGGCTCTGTCTGTGGATAGGACAGAACAGATAGAGGATACCTGTTTCAACTCCACACACCTCTGAAATGTTCTTGGTTGAGAAGAATACAAAAGTAATTTCACCTTTGTTGCAGCAACAAGGTGCTTCTTGATTAGGCATGTAGAGCAAGCTGGCTTCTCTTAAACAGGCCTCAAATGATTTTGCCCCGGGACCCAAATTGAACTAGGTTGTCCAAGTCAGGACAACATATTTACACATTGTTTCACCAAAAATATATATATTTTTTAAATGGATCGAGTCCAAACAACAATTGAGAACCACTACTTTAAAAGCAGAAGTCATTCAGAAAATAAAAATAAAAACGACTTGGCGCGTAGAAAACAAGGTAATTCATGTGGTCACCTTGGTGTTACACCACTCCGTAATGCACTCCCAGCAGAACAGGTGGCCACAGGGGGTGGAGGTCGAGTGCCGCCTCTCCTCCAGGCACAGGATGCAGCGGGAGGCGCGCGGGGAGTCGGTCTTCTCCTCAGGCTGGGACCTGGACACACTGAAGCATTCATGGGTAAACAACAAATGTACGTGTAATCAGGGGTAAAAAGCTTATATCAATTTTGTAGGGGATAATTACATGAAAACCACTGTGAGGCAAACGGCGGGAGTGTTGCAATTGTTTTAAATCATAAACGTGGTATTAGTTGTCTATATTCAGAAGAATTGCTTTCATTGAGTCTAATTACAATTATTGAATGTACATTTATTTGTTTACATGTGTATTCTAGAGAAGACAATTCATAATTTTCCCCAAGATTGGGGGGTCATGTCCTCCCTGCCCCCCCCAGGATTTCCGCCTACGTGTGTAATATCTAGAGGGGTGCTTCCGTGTTGATTTGTCCTTTGACGCCATTTCCTTTGTAAACTAGCAGTTGCGATGGTTGTTCTTTAACATCCAATTCACTCAGCAGACACCGAACCAGAGTGAATTTTTTGTTGTCCACAGACAGAGCCCTTATGTTCTGTTTTATAGACAGCTACATGACTAATGTGAACTGACTACTGTCGTGTTGAGTGGTTGTTCCATGTAGCAATCTTATAATGTATGCACTGACCGAAGGTTGCTGTGGACGACACCGCCCGCTAAATGACAAAAATGTGAGATTTTAAAAGAATGCATCTGGCATATTATTTGGATCAATATCCTTCCAAACACCTCTGTCGCGTTATTTGAAATCTTTCCATGTTCAGTGTACCTGCCTGGTGTTAAAGGGGGGCTTCTGGACACTTAAGTCATGCATCTACCTCCTGGCCCTTTTGCAATGTACCTGGAGGTCATGCTCCTATGCTGTCTCCATTACTCCCGTGCTCTTTGTCTTTGCAATGTACCTGGAGGTCATGCTCCTATGCTGTCTCCATTACTCCCGTGCTCTTTGTCTTTGCAATGTACCTGGAGGTCAGGCTCCTATGCTGTCTCCATTCCTCCCGTGCTCTTTGTCTCTGCCGGAGGTTGTTGATTTGAAGGGACAACATTAGGGCTAGCTGCAGCAGGGAGACCGCGCCCAGTAACCTGTAGCTGCTCCGAACGGCCCCGTCGTCCCCCGTCACACCGGCCACTTGCAGCTAACAGCCAGAAAAAAAGGTGAACATTTAGCATGCGGTTATAGTACCGGGACACGGGCGTAGCCAAACATCTGTCTACTGAACCATTATTCTTAATTGTAAAGGTAAAACAACAGTGAAAACGAACTGAAACCAAGAAGGAAAATACATTCTTGTTTTTCCTAATAGTTTTGCTACAGTGTGCACTATTGTATAAGTTCTCAAACCCACATAGCTGACTCTAGTGGTTCTCTTCGCTAGGTGGTAGAAGGCCCCACTGATGTAAAACACGGCCACGTGCACCCGATGAAGGACGGTGAGTCCCTGCTGGAGGACCGACACGGCAGGCAAGCACGCCTTTCTCTGGGCCTCAGTCAGGAGCCCCACTATCCTCCTGGCCCAGACTCTCAGCCAGGTCCCGGGGCTCCAGGGATGGGCCACCACTGCTCTCCTGCCTCCGCTGCCCTGGCTTCCCTCCCCTGCTTCCAGTTCATTCTCCAGGCACACCAGCAGCTTGTCCAGGAGGTAGGGAAACATGCTGTAGAGGAGCACCAAGGCTCCTCGTCTGGCACGAGAAGGCACCCTGCGCAAGCTGGGGTCCACCTGGATGATGCTGACATACTCCTCGCCCAACGTCTGGTACCCTGGATCAAAAGGAAACGTGGTTAGGAATGGGATTGTAGAATCTATGTCCCCCACTCCCTCTCTCGCTCACACATACATATATACACAGTAGATTTTACTACATTACGGAGGTGACGCTGTTTGCCTACCTGAAAATGTGGTTAGACCATAGTACGCAAGGTCTGACAGTAGTTCGAGCTCTTTTCTCCAGTGCAGCCACCTCTTGGAACCTGTACACGAGTTACGTAAACAATAAACAACGTAAGAACAATCCAGCATTCATATACCAGGCGTCGTTTATGCATGCTACTCAGCAAATCCATACGTAATTAGTGGAGACTATCATAACTGTACTTTCCTGCAAGAGTCTGGAAAGCTTCGTTTGCGTTGTTCCTCAGACAATTTTGATAATATTCGTCCTTTTGACTTGAGCGAATCAACTGAGGTTGGTTTGCTGGGATGAGAGGCATTGCTGAAGGCTGGATGCTAAGTAGAGGCTAACCTTAGCAAGCTTATGGTTTGTTGATTGAATGCGGAAGCACGAGGTGTTGTTCAAAAAATGAACTCGCCAGTCGAGTTCTGGATAAACTGTCAGACGAAGACTATTTTCCAGTTTCACTTGTCACAGTTTCGCAAAGTAATACAACTTTCGCGTTGCCTTGACAAGCCTGTTAGCCACTAGCTACCCGGAAAGGAAACAATGATGCCAATATACTCTCCTTCGCCCCACAGCGCCATGCGGTGGTAGGAGTCTCTCTGCTGTGTGCAACTTCACAATGTAGTATTGTAACCCCTTTGGCACAGAGCATGTACTTTTCAACCGTTGTAATTTCTGAACTGGTTCAACACCAGTTTTTGGTTTATCAAACTTACTGAATCATGAAATATAATCAATCAATCACTTCTTAGTTGTACAGTGACCTCTACATTTATTTGCATTTAATATTTATGGGTTGGAGAATTCTATTCAACAGTATATTTGAATCCATTAAATCATTATGTTGAAAATTTGGCTGGATTACTGAATACCAAATCCATAGAGATAACTGTTGATTAGAATGGTTAAATATTATATTGCATTAAGATCTTACATTCCGAACTGACCTATATTAGTGTGCAATATGTGGATTTGTCCAACTGACAATTTTTGTTAGTTGACAGGCATGTCCCTCTCTTAACTTTTACAGCCAAAGCACTTTTCCCTAACTGTGTTTGAGAGTGCTCATTCATCCTGCCTGATAGGCTAGTAAGTTGCAGAACCAGTTTCTTTGTCCCTTTTTAATTCAGTTACCTGAACCGAGCTGTAGGTGTTCCACTAGGAGTTAAACACCCTCTATGCGCTGCCTATTGCACTGCTGAGGTACGGATGAGCAGACCCTGGAACAGTTTGAGGGGGAAAAAAACAACTTACGGGAGTTTACTTACTACAGGCAACGAAGTGGATTGTGTGTTTACAGTTGAGGAGGAGCTGCTGACGTTTCCCCCCTCCCCCTTACGTTATCAGATACTTGTGACTTCTTACAGATGGAGTCTGGAAGGTGCAGGGGGACTGCAGTGCTCATTGACACAACAGGCAAACAGGACTAAACCCCTGGAGTTCCACCATGGGATTCTGAGGGAACTCTAGTGACCTACAGAGGTAAGTCTGTCCCATTTCCTCTGTTGTTCTTATCAGCACAGCAGTAAATTTGCGGCACTTATCTTTTCTTCCTTCATTTAGCTTCCAGACACTGGTCTCAATTCAATCATTCACACATTGCAGTGTTTTCATGGCAGTGCTGTTATTTCGTGGCTTTAATTTGTCCGAATTGAAAGAGTGCGCAAGATTAATATTGTAAATGAAGACACTGCATTGACATTGCCATGCCTGGTTTGAGTTTTACATTTTAGTCATGCGGCAAACGGTTTTACACCGAGCAAATGGAAGTGATTGGATAGATTTCCAATCTGGTCCCCCGGGGAAACCGAACCTTCTCTCATCCGTGCTCTACTAATTGTGCTACATCGGACCACTCGGGGATGAATCCCAGACTAACGTTCCACCACGCAACCACATAAAGCACAGGACTAGAACGTTTCCTACTTCAATGTGACCTCTAGCCTGTGACCTCTGGCCTCTCGTCTATAAAAACCAGACAGACATCCACCTGGAATCGAACTTAGACTCATTTTAAAGGAATTAGAGTGGTAGAACATCAGTGACACAGGTTTTATTAGTTCCCCTTTATAGGGAGTTTTGTGTTTGCTGTTGACATCTGGGTGAGTCATTGATCTCTGTTTGCAAAGCACCGCATCCTCTGGAGACCCTCAACACACACAATGGGGAAGGAAGTGCTGCAGCCGGCAGAAAAAACACCTGCCTAAGAGATCCCAGCTAAAGGGGGCACTGTTTGTTTGCCTTGGTCACACCGTTTTTCCTTTATCACCTCAGGTGACATCCAATCAGGATGCATCCAATCCCTGAAGTCATTGCTTCGTGAACACTGAAATGAGGTCAGAGAGGTGTGTACAGTGTTGCCACTTCACAGTAGCTCGGGTTGAGCTACTTCAGCGTTCATGTGTTGAACGGACTCTGACTGTCTCCGCGTCTGCCAGGCTCGTGGGGACGTGTGTTTTATCTTGCGGTGAGTGTCACAATGTGACTTGGCTGTGCCCGGACTGTTTCCCCTCAGGCAGTTGTAGCAGGACTTTGTACACTAATGAAGGCTACAAGTGTGTAGCCACAACAGTGTCTGCGAGTGGGTGCGTGTGCGTGTCTTTATCGCCATGGGAACGTTGTCGTTGGGTTTGACGGAGGATTCATGATAATGGTTGCAGAACAAGGATCTGCGGGAACCACAAGTGGCAGTTCATTAACCGGCGTTATTGTAAAAACATGCGATGTTTCCGATTCATACTGAAAAACACCACGCCCTCTGATGTTACCAAAGCAAAAAATATGTTTCCACTGACCTTTTCTGGCCTGGGATTACTATTTTTCAGTAACCTTTTCTGCTAGTTTGCCGCGTGTATATTTTTGGGAGTTTGCGTGACCTTTCTGGCTAGACTGACCCATGTGTTCAGGCTGTCGTGCCTGTCTGCTGCTCCAAATCTATAAGCAAACAAAATCTGACTTGGAACCAGGCCAGGGGAAATATCCTCTGATAGTCAAACATGCCACTAGCACAGTGTTGACTGTGTGTGTGTGTGTGTGTGTGTGTACTGTTCCTCTGTTTTATTTAGCATAACAGATCAGTATCAGTCCTTTTTGATTTATAATAGGCCAGTCTCTTTATCATACTCCTGCTTCCGTCGAAACCTACTCCTGTCCTGGAACAAAACGCGTTCCTAAAACGATGTACTTGTCAAATACTGTCTTAAGAGAACCTGCTATTAAGGACTTAAAATGGTTGAATTTCCATCTAGATCTAAGCCTTTGTCAAGCCTCAACGATACAAAAAATATGGGAATGAACCGGCTATATTGGCACCCTCAAACAGGAGTGGAGCGACACTTTCTTTTCTGTTGTTGCTTCCAGCTGTTGTCTGAGGCTAGTTGTGCGAGGAAGCCCGTTTCCTACCCACGGCCCAACCCTCCCCTCAACCCTCCCCTGGGTACTGTCCCCCCCGGCCTTTACCTCACACGTCCTGTTGCCTTGACTCACCACGCAGTGAATCCCTGGTTTGGACAGAACCCTTCCGAAATTGCATAACAACACTCCCACCATTGGATTCAGGAGTGTCTGTTGCAACAGTTCAGGTGTGTGTCTGTGTGTGTGTGTGTGTGTCTGTGTGCGTGCGCACACGCTGACGTTTTTTGACAGAGGTGTGGATGAGACTTCTGAAGCTATCCGAAGTGGGGGATTTCAAGCACCAAATGAACCCAGAATCAGCCAACCATGTCCCGCGTCCTCCATTCTCCTCTGTTTCGCCTGTCTGTTGTGCGTGTCTGTTACCGGGAGAGCAATTATGTTGGCCGTGTAGGTGTGTCGAGGGAAAGTGTGCTTGTCCTAAACTGCGCAGCAGCAGGGGTGGTGTGTTCTGCCGGTGAGCGTTTCTTCCCTGTGAAATCCAGGTGTGGCCGGCTGATCCTCTTGGACTTCACCCTGTGGGTTGTCCATTTGGATGAACCCAGTGTGGCTGAAACGTTGAAAACCATCCATCCTATGAACCCTACAGCCTTTGGTGACAGCACTGTTTCATTGCAAAAGCAGGTTATATGTTCCCCCCTGTGTTTGCTCCACTTGGTTCTAGGTTTTCAGCCCTTTGAGGTTTTCGGAGGGGATTTTCTGGCCGCTGAAACTCAACACCTTATTGGAAGATGAGAAAGATTAAAAGTTGGGAAAAAATGATTTATCCTGCTGCAAATGAGGGGGTTGGGCACATGTGTCCTTCAAAGCAACTTCAGGTGTCTGGGCTCTTGTGAATTTGAAATTTCCATCTCGTTTTTGGTTGTTGTTTGTCACTGTTTCTACAACATCTAGTGTCATGTTTGTTTTAATAGTTACCTATAGATACATTCAGCTGTAGCTACAATCAGAGCTATCGTATGTTGTGCCGTAGGCCAACGGTGGCTGTCTTAGAAGTCCATGAATCACCCTTAGATCTGTGTATTTAGCGAGGAAACACCCTTTTCAGGTCTGTCATCTCCCAAGGAAACATGACTAATAACGTTGTCCGACAACTTCCCGACGGCTTCGGGTCGCTTTGTCTTCGCCGCGGGGCCAATGAGAAAGCACTAATTTCTGGGCATTTCTCATCATGTCAAAGGGGTATATCTGAGCATATATTTTCATGGAGTTTTCCCCATATTCATGCAGGGGAAACATTTGACCTGGAACTGTGAGACTGTTACTCCCATGTAATGGGAGGGTGTGCGACAACTGGTTGATTGATGGTAGCCAATGGCGGTTTGCTCTCAGCTAATTAAAGACCAGCCCGTGACTAGAGAACTGTTTAGTTAATTTTCTGGATGAGGCCTCACATTAGGATCATTTGAAAAGCTTTTGAAGGCGACCCAACACAATGCCAAAACACACTGAACTTCTGGTTTAATGTGTGACACGAGCGCCTTCTCTGGAACAACTTAGCCTGTGCTTGTGTACATGTACTTCCTGTTCAGACATTTTTACATTATTTACATCATTCTGAGCAGCTGAACCCTCAAGCTGATTCTGAATAGACCCAACACGTCTGTGTGTCTGAACTTGGGCTCTAAAGAAACCTGTAATGTTGATTTTTCCCTGGTATCAGTTGGTGCTGTGCGGTGAAAGCTTGTGTGGTGCCAGCTCGTGTGTGTGTGTGTGTGTGCGCGCGCGCGTTTTAGGTCAAACAATACTCATGGGGACCAAATGTAAACCAAAGGAAATTGGATTTATGGGGACTTTTGCCGGTTCCCGTGAGGCAAAAGTTGATTTCTGGTTTAGGGTAAATTCATTTGAGTTAGAATTGGGGTTCCTTTAAGGTCCAGGCATTGTTGGTAATGTTTAGGGTTAAGGATATTTATTACACCTAGGTAAAGTTAGGCATAAATGTTAGTTTATTGAGATTAGGTTTAGGGATAACATGTCGATTATCTGGTCCCCATGAGGTTGGCTGTTCAAACTTGTGTGTGTGTGTTCGTTCTGTGATAGCAACGGTTTAGATAGTTGGAAAAAGTGAATGAGCCATTGTCAGCCGTTGACCTCCAGCGTGTAACAGCTGTGTTCTGGTGAATACATAACACACCCAGACACACAGTTATAAAATGGTTATACCAGTCAAACAGCTTCCCCTCATTTACCCCTCATTGTCCCAACGGAACAACGTAGTCTCATGAAGACAACAGACAAGACCGCACAATGCAGTCCAGCTCCTGTGTTGCAGGTGAGTTGTAACTGACACCGGTTGTGCCAGACAGCCGCGGAGGGAGCACAGCCCTGGCGTCACCGTCACCGTGGCGGCCTCCCAACTGGCACCCTACGGGCCCTGTTCAAAGTAACACCCCACATAGGGAGTAGTATGCCGTTTGGGAGTTGGCTATCATTTATTGATTCTGTCGGTGAGTCATGGCTTTACATTGTGGAATGGATGTCAAGTTACAGCTAGGGTTATTTTTTTTATGTCGCCTTTGTCCTGACCATTTTGTTGTATTGTTTTTAGTTCTGTCACATTGTATATAAAAAAATAAGATCATGTTTTGATGAAAATGTTTTTTTACATAAATTAGACTTAAACCGCCTAATAAACACAAGAAATGTGTCTGGCGGGCAAGCAGATCCAACCGGCTTCCCTAACGCAGGCTGTACTACCTCCTAAACCACATCGTGGGAGAATGTTTCACTTTCACATAAAATAAAATGTGTGTGTGAGGGGGTGAGAATGTGTTTACTGTTCCTCTACTAATAGAGAGTAAACATCCCAAGCTGTCCTGTTCAGAGATTGAGATGCAGGGAAGGAGAAGGGGATAAAGACAGACAGAGGGTCCTCACACAGGGTTTTCATTTTGCACACTGGATTGTTTGTGTGTGTGTGTATGTGTGTGTGCGCGCGCGTGCGTGTGTGTGTGTGTGTGTGTGTGTGTGCGTGCGTGCGTGTGTGCGTGTGTGTGTGTGTGTGTGTGGGGGGTGCTTGTGTCTGTGTGTGTGTGTGTGTGTGTGTGTGTGT
>JACXGJ010015246.1:0-13756 GCA_016801105.1 Esox niger | reverse complement strand
GATCGGCTGTTGGTCGTTTCCGAGCCAGTCTACGATCGGCTGGTGGTCGTTTCCGAACCCGTCTATGGTTGCCTGGCGTACCTGAGTTGGTGCAGGCCCCTAGGAGGTTGACAATGTTGGAGTGCTGGCCGATGTGAGTCAGCATCTTCAGTTCGGAAATCAGAGCCTCCCTCTCCACTGACTCGTGCTTCTCTGCATGAGCAAACAGACAATGATCAACTCTAACCGGAGAGACTTGCACGAGGTTACGTAAAAATAGTATTCAATGTGCCCACACAAACCCCTTTCCACTGTGGGGTGTCAAGCCTAATGCATGGGACGTTTTTCTTGCATGTACCTTTCAGCATCTTGACGGCTACCTGCTGGGAGACCCCGGGCTTGCTGATGCCGTAGGCCGTAGCCTGAACCACCATGCCAAAGGCCCCAGAGCCCAGTTCCCTTCCTGGGGAGAAAGACAATGGGTCTCAAGTGTTAGAACTACTGGGAATACTGGAGGAGTGAAGTAACAGAATCCCAAGTAGTAAGTGTTTTTATATGTAAAAAAGAAACATAAATATATAAGCAGACGGGTGATGAATGAAGGGAAATTCGAATAAATGAGTGGAGGGACATATCAAACGAAGCTGCTTCCATATATGTGAACTGAATTACACAAAGTAGAGCAATTAACATCCTATTATGCTCCATGCATTGTAAAAAAAATTCCCTCAACTTTGGATAAAAACATCTCAATGAGACACTTGGTGACACCTGTTGGTATTTTTTACAAATAAATGGCAGTAGTTTTACTTTCATGTGCCTAAGACTTTTTCCCAGTACTGTGTACTTCCCCGTCTTACCCAGCTCCAGGTTCTCCCTGGGGAACTCCCATTTCTGGTCATAATGGAAGTCTTTGAAGTTAATGTAGATGTAATCGTTGTCGTTGGGCCCAGTCATCTGGATCATCTGCAGCTGGCTCTGGTACTGGGGTTTCTGCTCAGGACACATCAGGAAGCAGGGTGTCAAGGGTGTGTGAAGTGAACACCTGAGCAGCTGACACCAAGCCTCTCGGGCCGAGGGCTCGGCTCGATGCAGGGGGAACGGACGGAAGGGGAAGGCAGAAGCAGATATTCAGTTTGAAAACGATGAAAAGAGAAGTGGATCAGAATCAAGTGAGGAGCCAAATTAACTGAAACGAAGCCTGATTGACTTCTCTTTTGTTAATAAGACGAATACAACATAAGATCCCAAAATATATACTGTGTATGGAGGCCTCACATCACTTTAGTAGGTGATGATTTCGGCTGCTCCTTTCAGTTCACTCCACCGAAACAATCTAAAGAAGACCCAGCAGAAGCTAGGGTGCATGTCTTTTCGTTAAATTCCAATTGCCTCAGTGAAAATGAGAAGCCCAATTCACGTGCTGCCAATCCATCCCTCAGGGGCATCCAGAGACAACGCTGGGTCACAGTCTGTCGATTGTCGTGAATGAGCCTTGGTGTTCATGCTGCTGTCCTCCCCCCACGCCTCTACCTCCTAGCGGAGTCAACATGGCTGGACTCTTGTACAGCCGAAATGGCCCCAATCTCACCCGGATTACTGCTTTTGGCGCAGAGGCCAAACGTCCGTGACAATGAAGAAATTTGACTCATGGGGATTTCTGGCTCAGGGTTTAGGGTCAAACCGACAATTATTTTTAGAGTTGGAATTGGGGTTTCTTTAATGTCCAGGCATTGTTGGTTAAGATTAGGGTTAAGGTTAGGCATTACACCTAGGTAAAATTCAGGCATACATTTTACTTTATTGAGGTTAAGGTGAGGGTTAAGGTCAGATTAGGTTGGGGTTAGGTTTAGGGTTAAGATTAGGGCAAGGGAGCTTGCAATTTCTATTCCCATGAGGTTAGCTGTATAAATTTGTGCATGTGCGTGTGCATGTACCTTCTTCCGGACGCACACAAAGATGAACGCCATGCTGACCACCACCAAAGCCAGCAGAAGACCAACAGAACAGTAAGAACTCAGTGGAGGAGCACCGATCAGGGGGCCTGCTGAAACAAACACATGAACAGCTTGAAAACATGTCTGACCTCAGCCTCGACAGTACTGTCACACATCCTGCTGGCCACTGGGTCTATGGTGACCACCATTTCAATCCATAAATAGTTGTGTAACAAACCTCAAATATTTCTATTTATGAACACAAACAGAAGGGCCGTACTGACATTTTGACCCAAAATATGCTGTGGGGGTTTTGAATAAAAAAGAAAAATTATATAAACAATTTAAAATGTTTGTGCCCCATTATCCCTTCTGCACAGCCAAATAAGGCGTTTCCCCTCCGGAATCTATCATCCCTCCCAGCAGGGATGTTGGGAGGGTTTTCCAGAGTTGTACCACTGCCTTGAGTAGCTCTGTCCTGGGATGTAAGTCGGGACATTCTGACTGAATCGACATTCTGACTGAATCGACATTCTGACTGAATCGACATTCTGACTGAGTCCATACCAGGGTGAATTAGTGGCCCACTACACTCTGAGTAGACAGAGTTCTTGATGCAACACTTGACAGCTCTGTTCCTCACAACATCTTTGAGCAGGTAGCTGCGGACCTCCTTATGGCAGAACATGTCTGAGCCATTCACCTCCGGGGGATTAAAAGGGAGCTCCTTCCAGGCTGAAGACTCTGGGGGACAGCTGGAGGAGATCACAAGTCAACACACACAGATTAACACGTTGGAGCGGTTTTCCGGACACCTTATCCCAGATCATTACAGGAAAGACCAATTGGCACTTATTTTTATCCGAGGACTGCTCTAGTGTCTGGGAAATCACACCATACGGTGATATCAGATGTAGGAATACAGCTGAATCCTAACATCATGAACTCGGTCCTAGATGTACTCCAGTGGTACCTGGACAGGGAACAGGACCACCAGGTGAGGTTGAAAGGGAGAGGAGTGATGGTATGACAGCTGATGTGGTCTCCAAACTCCATGAGATTAAAGGTGGGTCGGTCTGAGAGAGAGAGAGTACAGGTCAGGACAAGCATGTTACTCAGAGGTTCTGCACCTTTCCATAGTTCTTGTCAGACTGGGCAGTGATTTGACTCTCACTCACCTGTAACACAAAAGGAAATGTTCTTTGTTAGGTTCTGTTGCTCGTTCTTCAGGTGTAACTCGTACACCCCTCGGACAGGATTACACAACTCCAGAGTCCTGGGGAGACAGGCAGCTGTCGTTTCAAACGTACTTCCCATAGAAAACCTTCACATAACTGAAACACTGAACCAAACAGAACATGGACTTTGATTTACAGCATGTCAAAGATTCAACAGAGCTCCATGCGGGCCACACAGAGACTATCAGTGCTGTACCGATTCTTCCAAGACCGCGCGGGCTCAGGGCAGCAGGTCCGACTTTTGTCTGGACCCAGCCAATGGCACCATTGCAGGGGAGGGTGTGAAGACACCACCGGCCGCAGACAGAGATCGGTCTTCTCCTGGACTGAGACGGTAGTGCTCTCACTCAGGTGGTCGATGAAAATAAAGCCTTTGTCTGAGGACACACAACACTGTCTTTCACACACACAGGAAACAACCATGTTTCAGAATAAGGCTCCCAAATCCTGCCCCTGGAAAGCTTCCCTCGTGTCTGTTTGAGTTTTTTTTCTCTATTTATAACTAGCATGATTCGGAGATGGTCCCTAAACCAAGACAGGCCACATGAAAACCTGACCCTATTATTCCTCGACCTGGGCGGGGCATCTCTATGACCCATTGGGTACTGAAGAGAAAGGTTCTAAAAAGGTTACAGAATGACATTTTTAAAATATTTAGTTGTTGTTCCGTCACGATTTTCAGCACATACAATTGTATTCCCGGCTCTTTCACATTGCAACAACTCCCATGTGATTGGGAAAGAGTTAGGATTAGGATGAGTGAAGTGTATGAACAGTCTGTGGGCCAGGGCGGGTGGCACTGACTGCCTGTTTGTTCCAGAGTCAGGACAGATGACAGGTAAGTGAAGGGCTTGTACATGCAGAAATATTAAAAGAGGAACGGTGACGTTAAGGAAGCGAGGGAGCATTCAGGATCACCGCATTGTTGCGTTTGCATACCCAGGACCTGGATGTGGGTGGATTTGGTAGCCTTGTCACTACTGCAGGTGTAGACACCACTATGCCCGGCTGTCAGCGACGGAATATACAGGTAGGCCATGTATATTCCTAGAAAAATCACATTCTCTGTTGTGACCTGGGGAAAAGACAGTACACTGCATTACCTCAAAAAACAGTACACTATTTATTATTGGAGAGAAAAGTTGACGAGTTGGGTAATATGATAAGGGAAGTGGAAATAAAAGGTTGATGAATTAAGTGAGGAAAGCCCACCTGTTTCTGGTTATCAATCCTCCATTTTGGTAATTGGTGCTTGGTTTTACAGCGGAGCAACAGGGTCTGTCCTGGGCTCACCATGATCTCTGGAGCTTCGTCATCCTCTCGAACGCCAAAATCCAAGTCTGAGACACACAGGATTCCAAAGCACATTATTCTGTATTCGACTGAGTGGATTTGTGTCACATTGTGTCGTGCTAAACAGTTTTGCGCTAATCCCAACCATAGTCATAAAGATGAGAACATTCCACTCCTACGGAGTTCTTTGCGCAGCACATCACGGTTTCCTGGACATAATATTTACTGCTCCGGGAGCTGAGGCCATTCAACTTCAATTCGCCATCAATACCTGGGCTGTCGGAGAGCAGGAAAATGCCATGCTTAGACTAGCGCTTGGGGAGGTCAGACAAACGTTCACAATGTGTGTAGAGCTTCAGCAAGGTTATGCGTGACATTACCTGGTATGGTCGAAGTTGCTGTACCACTTGATAATCGGCTCTGGGTTTCCTTCCGAAGTACACTGGAAGGCAGGTACATAGCCCGTTCCCACATTGACTAAATTCAGCAGCGGCCTTGAGGGACTTCCTGGCGAGAACCAATGGTAAGAGGAGCAACAGATAAGAATGTTTGAGGAATGTAAGTAAAAGGTCACATGGACAATGTGCGGACGCTCCGAAAACGACCCCCGACATTTAGAGAATTCGATAAATGCCGAACAGCTCCGACGCAACACGGTAGTTTTTTGCTTTCTTCAGAAAGAATTATACTCAAAATGAACATGTAAACGCGGGATGGTGTAGACATCCCAGTCAACACGCGGCATCGTGAGAACCAGAGGGTTCATTTATCCATTCTGTGCAGACACTTTTTTAAGGATGTTTCTTACAAACCTAGTTTTGTATATTTGTACGTATATAAAAAGAGGGATTTTAGTATTATCCTATGACCGCCATATCCACATTCGTAGTCGATCAGCCTTGATGAATACCAGCTCTTCTCAGCTTCAGTGCTTCTGCACAACCTTGGATATTTGCGTGACAAAGAACAGCGAAACAACCATTAACGATTTATAAGTGCTAATGTTTCAGTGGCTGCATACATGACAATTTTGATTTTTGTTTTCCTCAGCTATTGCCCAGCTTGACCAGTAAAAATCTGTACCTTACTACAATAGAGCCCCATAAGGAGAATTCCAGTTTCTAAAGTATTAGCAAATATTTTGGGGTTGAGTCTTATCAACAAAATGGTTAGACATTCTTCCGAAGGACCTTCTAACAATATTTTTGGTGAAAAAAATAAGTGCTGGTATCGCAGTTGAAATTCCTATGTTGTATTGGCAGAGAATTTCAAGGCCCGAAATCTGAAGACAGTAGATTTTTCCCTAAACTCTCTTATTTTGGAATATATCATTTGTTTTGAACAAACATATTTTGGACATTTTGTCTTTTCTGGATCTAACACAGCATTTGCCAGGCTTTGTGAAATACAAAACATGAACAGCTTACAAGGTCGGAGTTGGGGAAAAGGCAGACAAACCGAAACCACAAACATACAAGTGCTATTTGTAACCAAATGTGATGATTTCACACTGACCAGTGTCATTTATGTTTGTGGTTTAGACCAGAAAATGTATCTGGAGGTCACTTTAGATTTAAAAAACAATATTCTAAATAACTAAAATGTAAATTCTGTTCTCACTCAGGGGAGATCCAACCAGTAAATTCAAGGTCAGAGAAGAGTTGCTGCCGTAGCTTCTCTCACAGCTGAAGGTGTACTGTCCAGAATCACTCTCAGAAGTCTGTAGTATGGTCAAGGTATAGCCCTCGCTGTAACCAGAGAACAAAAGACCAGTACAGTTGAAGTGAGCAAAGATGCAAAGGTACACACGCAAGCATGCAACAGATAACAGAACAGCCCCCAAACATGCACTCACAGGCACGCACTCACAGGCACGCACTCACAGGCACGCATTCACAGGCACGCACTCACAGGCACGCACTCACAGACACACACCTTATTAGGTTGGCCCTGAATCTCCAGTTGCATATAGCTTGTCCTGGAAGCCTCTGCATGGTAATGTTCAGCCCTTGTCCAGCATGGACCTGTACACTGGTAGGATCAGAACTATTCAGATGGGCTTCAGACAGGATAACCACCTTCTGGAACACAGAACAACATGTCAAAATCATAGAAGATGATGAAAGCAGAAACTTGGTTTCAAATTTGGAAAGTGCTGGAATCCTTGTATTGACATTCTAGTAAGATTGTTCTGCTCTTTCTCTTTGCCTCAGTGACTGTCCGGTGTTTCCAGGAAACAACAGTTATAATTACTTACAACATGATTAAAATGGTTTTCTCTCTAAACGTTTTAAATTAAGTGTTTGGAACATGTTAATTATCTGTGGGTTGAATGCTACTAACAAGAGATCACACAAAGCTTTGATAAAAAACTAACTAGGCTGCAACAAAAAAAACATTTGAGAATAGAATCTGCTGAGTGGCTGATCTCCGGCTGTCATCCAGGCTGTGAGCAATCTGATTTACATTGATCACATTTACATTTATCTGATGCTCTTATTCCTGTAAATTAAGATTGCTGTGTACATTTGGCAACTGTAGTAGTTACCACTTTCTTTGCCATGGTGGAGAAAAGACATGAATGAGCACATTAGAAGCAGAGAATGACTTGTGAAATGATGATGAGGTTCAGCTTGGTATATAACCTGGCAATGGGTTTAACACTCTTAAGAAACATTGGATCTTTGGTGGCCGCAGAGGGTCAAGACACATCCAATCCAAAACACAGCACCATGCATTCATTAAAAGAGTGCGGCCAGGCGGACGGCTGTTCTTCACGCACAAACAACACAACAATTATCTGGTGGTTCAGGGCAGCACCGTGTTGTTCAATTAAACGTTCCACAATGTAAAACTAACTAAACGCTTATGTCAGTTACAACAACGAAATGTAAATATGAAAAGATATATGGACAATACAACAAAAAACGTAATGTAATTTTACATTAAATATATCCATTCAATGTTATATTTATTAGCTATTATGTCAAAAAAGACGTGAGTGAAACAGAATGTTGCAGCCACGAATGAACAGAAAACGATACACACTAGGCATTTACACGTAATGTTGAAACACATCGACTAACGGGAACATTCGCTGGTTAGTGGTTTACTGTATGAAGTTCCATCTTTTTATAAGAACACTACATTATATAAGAACACTACACAAAAGAAAATGGCAACTTTGTAATATTTCTGCAATGCAATGTGAAACGGCGTATAAAACCAGAAGAAACATATATATAACATATATACATATAAACATATATATTGCAAACGGTTTTATTGCTTTTTCAGATCAATTTCAGGGGTGGGATGTGGGAAGCCCAAAATTTCGCAAACGGGAACCGAAGCCGTGGCCATACATTTTTGTGACAGGAATTTTCGCAAGTCTCCAGCTACAGTTAATCCATTGCCTGTTTTTTTAAACAAACTTTCACAAATCTTCAAAAGGTCAACAACTGATGTGCGGTAAGTGGCTGACAGGTCAGAAACCCACAGATATTATTTTGGTTATGGTTATTTCCACCTACTTCCATCCCATTGAAACAGTGCAACCGAGGTGCGTCTTCCTGGGACTTCAACGCGTTTCCATCACAGGGTCTAAACAGCTGCAGAATCGCAGCTGGGGAAATGGAGAAGCGAACAGCGAAACTTCAAATATTTTGTAAAAACTAGTCAATGTTTAAATAATTCCATTTGTGTAATTCTTTATATTTCAGATGTCGACAGTTGTTTCTTTAAATAAGGCAAATCAGTCGATATAGATGGATGAGGATGCCTTGAAGAGCCACATTAGGTGTTGATTTCATAACATAACAGAATATTTCACATATAGGCCCAGCTAACTTTCAGGTTATTGAATAAAACATTCGGAGAAGTTTAAAAAGACACACGTGTAAATAACATTGTTGATAGAAATGCAAAAATGCAAGCAAAGATTTATGTAGCTCACCGATGACAACTCTCTTCACAATCATTGGTGTTCAGTTTCACGGTTTGTCACATAAGATGCTCTCCTGCGTGAGACCCCAAGTGTCCTCTTTTAAGTGTGACGTTTCATCCGAAATGACACACCAAAAGGGATGGTTAGAAAACCTTGTGATTAGAAAATTCAGGACGGGGTGTTAGTATAACCACGTTTTTTTGTTGTCCTTGAACCGTATCTCTGATATTTTAATACTAACACTGCTACCCATTTATGTCGATATTCATTACAATACAATGACAACAAACCAAATGAAAAATATAATTCACAGTTTAGTCTACATTGTTCACATTTACATTGGATTCATTAAAATAGTTTCGTAATTTACAGACATCCTTTACTTAGTCATGATTTTGATAGTTGATAATAATGCAAATAACAAACAATTCAAATTTTATAACACGATAATGCATGACTGTGTTTACACACAATATCATGTTTGTATTTTTGACCATTTTATTTGACCAATCTCTTCAAAGAAAGATCTTTGTGGAAAATAATCCAGGCTACCTGCCAGTGCAGTTTACCACCGACATGACAGCCTTTCGTGCTGTCGCTTGCAAGTTGCTACATCACCGAGGTGTAATAACAAAGTCACGTGCCCTTTGTCATGCACGACCACATTGAAACCGATGGGTTATGATACGGTTTGAATGACAAAGCAAAGGACAAAATCCAACTAAGTATTTCGGTAGCTTATGCCAAATTGGAAATCGTTGGTTTTGTCGTAACAAGCAAGGCGATCTGATGCAAAACACCCGGAAAGCATTCGAGGTCGCTTTGCTTTGGAGTTTTGGGTTATTTTGGATCCTTGCTATGTCCCTAACCTAAAACCTTTCTACACTATCCAAGCCAAACACCTCACATCCACCTCTCAATAAAACCGTTTGGGTTTTACGTCCCAGGTATCCAGTTTAGACCTCTCTATTTGCTTTGTAACAAGCTACCCACAATGCAATGCAATGCTATCTGGTTTTTAGCGGAGTAGCCAGAGACCAGAAAACAACAACAACAGCGTGAACGTGGCTCAACAACAGGCTAGCTAGGCCAGCTACATGGACAGCGACCATAGGGACCAGCCTTTACAAACGCAATGTCCTTATCTCAGTTATTTATAATATAACCGGATAATGTATGTAATGTAATTTTTGGCGATCACAAATCATAATTGCTGTTGCATATCGCGGTGCATTGTCATTAGTTGAATCCTGCTCTAGAGCAAGCTAGCTAGCAATCGACGTCTCTCTATGTTTGAATATCTTCCGGCGGCAGCGGCAGCAGCGGTGCCATGAACAGTGGACTCCCAGCTTCAGCTGCTCCGCTCGGAGGTGTTGGAATACCCTGCGTCAAGGTGAAGTTTTGCCGATACTACGCCAAGGACAAGACTTGCTTTTATGGAGACGAGTGTCAGTTTTTGCACGAGGAGCCGTCCATGGGAAGCATGTCCCTTCACGGCGGAGGAAGCCCTGTCCCTTTATCCATGGCTGGAGGAGCCGTGACTGCAGCCGGATACCCGCTTAGTGCACAACCGCCTTGCCCGGTCGGGGTACCCAACGTCCCCAAAAAGAACGACTCTATGGGTTCTGCAACCACGACTCTGGAGGGACAGCTGTTAACCAGTGAGTATGTTTAGACTGCTGGTCCCCATAATGAGACGACGACAGGGCCTAGCACAGCCTCATCGGTGGTTGTTGTTTTTTAGGCCTGCGATGGGCTTTGTTAAAATTGAGCCCGGTGATTATTTTGGGCCTCTTTCCCCCCAAAACAACGTGGGTTAAACATGTTTTTCAATCTACAAAATCAAGTATAGTTTAATTAAAGTGTCTGAGAACTCAGTTTATCACTCACAATCGAGTTTGAGTTCCCATTAAAATATGTATTTAGCTAGAAATGTTACTGAAGTGTTTTGCATTTGACAGCTTCAACACATGAATGGACAAATTCAGATTACCATGAGCTAACATTAGCTGCCGTTCGCTAAGTATTGCAAAACAAATTATCCTAGCCAACTCTCAGAAATCGAGGTCATGATTGATTAACGTGTGCACACCTAGATAGACAAAGGTGGATTTTTATTACATTTTTTATATTGATTGTCATCTATGAGTAGAATGTTTAGCGCTATTCGAAGGCTAGCTAAATGCCCTAACAGTTGCTGCTATTTAGCATAACTTGCTACATTATTAAAAACCACCACAGCTGGCTGTTATATCAATATACTATGTTCAATGCTACATTTTATTTTGAATAATATTATGATTCGTGCACTGCCCAGTAAGCTATAATTTGCTAACTTGATAACCCGTTGGAGTGTTTTAGCTACGTCTTCTGATGTACCTTCCTGATTGGCTACTCATGTGTAGTGGTCTTGCTTAAACGAAGTCAAATAGTTGCCTCACTGCACAACTATAAGGTCATAGATCATTTGTTACATTACATTTTGCTTCACATAGCCTTTAAATTATTAAAGACAACCCACAAGAAGGGACACGTATTTACATTTAGTGTGTTTGACCAACAATGTAAGACTGACAACAAATTGAAATAGATTGAATTATTTTGCATATCCATAATGATTTTCATACTTAAAAGTATTAACAAGAACCTTCCAAAACTTGACCTGTACTTGTTATGTGCTGTTAAAATAACTTGTGGTGTACTCCTACATTCCGCTTGAGGTTTAGTCTTTTGTAAAATGGGAACAGGCTTCAATTTGCCCATTAGTAACTGGATTTATTTGCACACATTTCATTAGCAATATTTACTGTGTGGATACAGCCCAGATAATCTCATGTGTTTCTGAACCACTCATTCTGTCCTCTGTAGTCCCTGGGATGGAGGGAGGTACCCTGAGCGATGCCAATTTGACCAACTCCTACTTCAGCAGCAGCTTCATCGGGGTTAATGGTTTTGGGAGCCCCGCAGAATCTAAATACTCTATGATGCAGGTATGACCAGCCTATAGTCAGTTGAACGGTAACATTACTGACTCGACAAATACTCTCAACATGTTGAATTACCAGTTTTATATCTACCTGGCAAAATCTTTTGCTGTATTTTGTTTTTACCTGATCTTCAATTTCTTAACTGGTGTCCCTGGTCTGAATCACTTCCTGATCGTGTATCAAAATGCTGACATCTCGAGTGCTTTGCATGTACAGAGGTAAATGTCACATTTCGACAGAAAATCCAAACCTAGGATCACAGAATGCTAATTGCATACTACGTTTCCCAGGCCTTTTGTTTTTCCCTTTCTTTGTTGTTCACACTTTACAGCACAGTAGAGTTTTTTTAAGCGCAGCCGATGATTAGAATATAATGATGAACAATAGGTTTTTGCCCTCCAGGTCCCATGTGAGGAAATACAAGTGAACCCAATGATAGTGCAGAGTAGCTACGAAGTGTGCTTTGCATGTTCCTCCATCCAGTTCAAATAATTAGCCATATGCGATTGGCTAATTATTTAGGAACTGGTGCATGTTTATTTATTCGTTTTTAAGGATGTTTGTAATTTATATACAGTTTAAACAGATGCGTATATATATTTAAGACAACCAGTCTGTAATTCAGCTAGCGTGGGCTGTCATGGGCATTACTGTGCAATAGGTTGGTGCCTTTCCCAGAGTATGGGGCTGCTGACATTTCAACAACATGCTGATTAACAGAGGAGGCGTTTAAGTATTTGTTTTTATTGTTGTACAGAGAATGACCAGCAGCAGCAGTTCTCCTAGTCTCCTTAATGACGGTGCCAAGAACTTCAGCCACAGCGCTCACGGTAAGAATCCAGTACCTACACTACCTGGAGTATCAGGTGACTCAAACTTATTGCTGTAGAATTATAATGGGAACAGCTTCTAACTTTATCATTGCAACACCCGTGGAATCACTGACAGATCTATTCCATGGAATCCTCGCAGTTGGACCAGGTCAGAGTTGTGGGTCGATGGAAAACTCCCCTTGGACAACACAATCTTCATTCCCTCTCCCTCTATGTCCTCTTCCAGATCCAGTGAATTCCCCCACATCCTCACTCTTCAGTGACTTTGGTGCTCTGAGCATATCACAGAGAAGAAAGGTGAGAGCAGGGCACCAATGCTCTGAGCCGCGGTGTGGTTATCAACCACGGGGGAATAGTTGGATCTTGATTTAAAGTCCTAAAGTCCGTAACGGCACCATTGGCACTATGGCGCCAGTCTATCAGCCACCGTTTAACAACTCACAATGTCCCTGAAATGTGGTAAACTGTAAGGAGAAGCAGCATGGCCCTGACACACAACGAGCACGTTATCCAATCAAAATTCGTAAACATTCTTGTTAACCCTAGTACTGTCTTAGAAGATATCTTGGGGAAATTCACCTTGCAAACATCGGTTATGCGTTTCCTTATTAGCCCTTCTCTGCTATTTATTTTTACTTGATACAGTAGGCGATGAAGCAAGAGCAGGAAAACCCTAACACAGCCTCTGGGAGCAATGCGTGCTGATCACGGTGCTTTGCGTCTGTTTCCCCCCCCTCCCCCAGGCTCCTAACCCGGCGGCCAGCGAGTTCATCCCTAAGGGGGCCCCACGCATGGCTACCATGGTCCAGTCCAGTGTGCCGGCTTTTCCCTCACCTCTCTTCCCCCACCCAGGCCTCAGTGGCTCCTCTGCTGCGGCCCTCGCACCCGGTGAGATATCCACTGCTGACACGACCCCATGATCTGGTCCAGGCAGCCGGAGAGCTGACTCCTGATTGGTATCTTGCTTTTTCGACCGCATCGTTTGTACACTCGGCTTAACGCATGGCTGGTCGCCACGCGGCAGCCTGGGAAAGTCAACCGGTAAACAAGTTCTCCACAACCTGGAATGTGCCGTGGAATTATATTTAAATGTACTTTACCTGTTGTATGGGCTGTTTCTCCTTCGGCCGGCACATTTACCTTACATTTGAGAAAATCAGCAGATGCTCTTATCCAAACCGACTAGCAGTTAGCTATATAGGAGAACCACCCAACCCACTGATACAGTGGGAGAATAAATGTGTGCAGCTGGTGTTTATATTACCTTTTCGCTTGTATTTCTGGTTAGTTTTCTCAGACTCATTATGTAGTGCACAGTATAAACTTAATGGGCAGTTTCTTCCCAGTCAGGTAGTAGGATCTTGGTTGGCTTTTTCTTGCCTGTTGTTTTGAAAATACAAAACAGAAATAGAAAAAGCTGAACCATATACATGCAAGCAAACTTGAATGTCTGGTTGAAAGCTCAGCACTCCCCTGTGGAGTGAACTTTCACAATACTACAATAACCACCAAGACATCATTTTTTGGGGGGGGGGGGGGGGGG
>JACXGJ010015245.1:0-13759 GCA_016801105.1 Esox niger | reverse complement strand
GTGGATGTGGAGGGTCTGAGGACTGTGGATGGGGGGAGTGTAGGGTGGATGTGGAGGGTCTGAGGACTGTGGATGTGGGGAGTGTAGGGTGGATGTGGAGGGTCTGAGGACTGTGGATGTGGGGAGTGTAGGGTGGATGTGGAGGGTCTGAGGACTGTGGATGTGGGGAGTGTAGGGTGGATGTGGAGGGTCTGAGGACTGTGGATGTGGGGAGTGTAGTGAGTGGGGTCTTGGGATGTGGGGAGTGTAGTGAGTTGGGTTTTGGGACTGTGGACGTGGGGAGTGTAGGGTGGATGTGGGGAGTGTAGTGAGTTGGGTTTTGGGACTGTAGACGTGGGGAGTGTGGGGTGGATGTGGGGAGTGGGGTCTGTGTGACAGGCTGACATGGATCTAATCAGTGTGGAGTTATACCTACTGCCAACCACCTGTGACACAACATGACATTGCATGGAAGGGGTGGGTTCAGTCGAGTATGCCTGATGCTCCACCCAGATCAATGGGTTCATACTTTCCTACACCACCAACATCCCTGAGTTTATACAATCCTACACCACTCAAACCACTGGGTTTTTAATATCCACCTCGACCATTAGGTTGTAACCATCCCACTCCACCCTTAATGGGTTATCCTTATCATATTCCACCCTGAACAATGGGATTTAATGCTATGAATGACCGTGTCTGTCTGTATACATGAGCATCAGGAATGTGTGTGCATTCAACAGCAAGAATGAAACCAAATAAAACAGGACAGTGGGTTTGCGCTGTCTTCATGGTGCTGGATAACAGCAGAGCACTGCAGCTTTAAAGTTCCCTAGCAAAATGTTACTGAGCGGTTTCGTGCCAATCAGATCAGAAAATCAGATGTTCTAAATGCCAGTTCGGGGAGTCTTTTTTCCAGCATTTGGGGATAACGTGTCTGGAGAAATCCTGTAAAGTCTTGAAAACCAGCGTTGTTGGCTCTTCTTAAACACTGTATCCTCACTGCTAAGAACTTGTGTTTAGATGGGAATCCAGTCTGTTGTGAATCGGGTGAAGCCCCTAACACATGCTCTTGATTAGCCTTTCCGTTATATTGTGTTTATGTCGACTGCATATCCGTAATGAGAATTTTTTGGATTTTCTCTCATTTTGCACTGCACTTGCATTTGGAAACCACTAATAAAACATTTAATCAATAATGCATTTATTTGTCCAAGTGAAATTTCCCCTTAGTGGACAATGCACTACATCATATGATATTGCACCTACGAAGACTCTTTATTAACGACATCATCCATCTTTTTCCAGAAAATCACCAGAAGCCATCCAGCAAAAAACACCTAAGTCCACCCGCCAACTCTGCCCCAGAGTCCAGGAAAGACAGCCTGCATATGGTGCTGGGCAGCAACGTCACAGAGAGCGGGCTTCTCCTGGAGGTAAGCACACAGTTATGCGTGTCTGGGTATGAATGAACAACCCCCTGCCAGGAAAACACAGACACGAAAAATAGAATTTGTAGGAAATAAAAGTTGCACCAAAGATGAAAAGAAGAGTTGTAAGGAAGGTAGTCTTGCAAAATAAGATAAGTTGTCAAACAAAACTGCATCACAAGGTGGGTGAGTTGATACCAGCTAAGCAAGCTCTTTGAACACAATGCGTTTGTGACATTTGCCGGCAAAACAACAGCTTGTGTACAATACAGCCAAGAACGGCAACACGATCAGATCGTTGTTTGTGATCTAATTAGGCACTACATTTTGTAATGAGTGTCTGTCCAGCAAAGGGCTATGACACTATTCCTGACCTAAAAGTCTTCTGCCAGCTCCCAAGTAAACACACCACAGATGCACACACACACACACACACACACACACACACGGACACACACACACGGACACACACAGCTCTCCGGAGAAGAGCCCGAAGCGGTGCAGTGAATGTGTCAAGCTGCCACAACACAGGCTGTGAACAAAGAGTCGATTCACTGTGGCAATAATGTGTCGCCTCTCGTTGCGTGACTCGGGAAACGACTCACTTCAGGCCGGTCGGCATTGCTGTGGCAACGGGCTCCCCTGGGGCAGCGGAGAGGATGCCAGTGAGTTCCCCTTCCTTCTCAGTTTTCTCTGCTTTCTGCCTCAGATGACTCAGAATAGCTGGAAAAGCTCTTTTTCACTGTTGCCATGACCTTGGCTCGGCTTTGATCTTGCGGTGACAATGTGAGGGAGGAGGAAAAATGATCAAATGTTTGGAAACAAAAGGCTTGTCTCCCTCTGTCTACCCTCATTCTCTCTTTCGATGCAGTGCTCCGCTGTGTCCAAAATGGATTTTTTTTTTGTAATGCGTGCAAACCACCCCTTAAGAGTTGTAAGTCAAGGCTTTTAACCTTGAACCCCTTTATATGAGCCATGAGGTTATGTGGACTTTGAATTTGAAATGGTTCTGTTTCAGTGCAGGAGCAGGTGCATGTTTCCATGACCTAATGCTTTTGGAATTCCATGATCTGCCAGAAAAAAATTCTGGGAAGCAGTGTTTTGAAAGTGTTCTTGCTCTTTGTGAAGGCATATGAAAGAGAGACCATTCCAACCAGGGGGTAGTGCTGATGTTTGGATACAGTGGCATCTGGCTTAGCGAGATCACAATATTATCAAAGAGCTCCAATCCCAAATTAAACTGCCAATGCAAAACTCCTGGAATCTATGGAGTGACATGCTAATCAGCTCCCCAGTGATTGGTTGCACCATGACTGGCAGTGCATTCATTGGGTCAGCACAGGCCTCGTGTTTGTGTGTGTGTGTTTGTGTGTGTGTGTGTGTGTGTGTGTGTGTGTGTGTATGTGTGTGTGTGTGTGTGTGTGTGTGTATGTGTGTTTGTGAGTGTCCGCAGCCCCCTGACTGATCTGGGAGTGGGCAGTTTGAACTTGTCAAACACTGTCTTCATCCTCACGGCTACACACACACACACACACACACACACACACACACACACACAGAAACACCCACAGAGATGTACACAAACAGAGGGTGGAGAGCCTCACAACACACGTGCAAGCGCACACACTAGAAAACGTAAATCCATTCAGACAAGCACATGCTTGCCTACTCGCACAACTACACACACACACACACACACACACACACAGATATACACACACTCACAAACAGGCTTTGGAGCAGTACCTGTAGACCAATTAGAATGAACAGTGAGTGTGCCTATTTGCACAGGCCAATGAAATGTGTTTATCTGATAAATATCTCTGAAGGCTCACTAAAGATAGTGGGAGATTTCATGAATCACCTTATGTTTACCAGGGTGGAGTTCCTCAGAATGTTCCTGGAATCTATTAACATGTTTATTGTCCGCTGAGGGTGATTCACTAGGGAAGTTTAAACACTTTATTGGTCACACTATAAGATTATTTTGGCTTTAGTGATTTAATCCATAATCAAATACATAGATTTTTTTCATACATTTAATTTGACCTTTATTTTACCAGGCAAGTCAGTTAAGAACACATTGTTCTTTACAACGACGGCCTGGCAGATTCATGCCCGGACACACATAATTAATTCAATGCTATGTGTAACAGTGTTACTCCAATGTGTGTCCTTGTGCGTCAGGAAAACTGATTGGATTGGCAAAAAGTAATTAAGCTAAAGGGTTTTCACAACTTAACCTAAATCCAGTTACATGGTGATCTTTTCTTTGAGGTTGGTTTGTGTCATGAAACAATGATTTGCATGAGTCAACAATCAGCACAAATTCCAGTGACAAATCCGAAATTCACAGATCTTTCACATTTTAAATGAGATTCGGTCTATGCACTTGATGGTCATTTTAAAACAGAAAGGGTGGAGTCCTCTATTTACCATTCTGACCTCATCTCTTAACACGTATAGACCCAGAACTTAAACAAGCATCTGACCAAATACGCAAGACTTCAATTTGGGTTATCCAAGATTTGTTGAGAACGGAACCAAATGTGAAGCTAAACTAGATTTTGAAATGATGGTGGGTTGTAATTGAGGCTAATAGTATGGTAGAAATGGTACAACCTGTATTATTTGAGATTGTTGTCAGGCTTTGGTCTTGTTGAATTGTCTCATAGGCCACCCCTTTATAGTTCTTGGAAGCTTATGTGGTCTTCCAGATGTTTCCCTCTAAATCAGTTCATTGATCCATGGACCTCATGAATCAGGCAAGGCCTGACAGGTCACTCACTAAGATAACGTGTTGGGCCGACAGACATTTTGAGATTGGGCCACCAGGCACCAAGCCGCAGAATTAAGGAATTCTTTTCAATAAGGCGGTTAAATCTGCCTGTCCATCACTGAGGGGGCCGTACAAGAGATCTAGGACATGGACCAAATAACGGATCAGAAGTTGACGAAGAACAGGAGTCTGTTGAGGTCTGAGGCGCATTGTGTTTGCTGGAGGTTGAGGAAACGGAGGGGGAGCCGGAGAAACAGAAGGCAAGTGGTTGTGTATGTTACTGTGCCACTCACTGTCTGAACAGAATGATTGGCAGCATGGGGGAGATCCGACAGTGGAGGGTGTGATTTGGACACCACGGAGGGCAAACAAAAACCGCAGCCCACAGAACGCTTAAACAACAGGCCAGAGAGCTGCTTATCCATCATGGACCGTACACATGCACAGACAGGCACACACACACACACACACACACACACACACACACAGCACACCACGATTTAACATAGATGAACACCCATCCAAACAGCAGCTGTAGTATTCCCAGTGCTCTCAGCCTGTGCTTACCAGGTTGAGTGAAGCAGCCTGGTCTAACCTGGAGTTACTCACAGTTAACTGGAGGTGACAGAGTCTGGCTGCAGCGCAGCGCCAGTCACGCGATCGCCAGGGACTTGGACCCTGTACAAACACTGGGAGGTTCATAAATTACAGTTTGGGGAACCGACTCCTCTGTTTCCACCGCCCCTCATCACCCCCCCCCCCTCGCTCTCCCACTCTATTCCTCTTTCCCTCCCTTCTCCTCTGTAGACAGCCTGTTGTGAATGAGCTGTGTGAATCTCATTTAATGAATACTTTCAATATGAGGGCAGTGGATTGAAAACCTCTGTGGTGGCTTTGCTCAGTGTTGTCATATTTTGGAAAGGCTTTTCGGAAACCAAACGCTGTCAGAAAATATTACAACTCACCCTGTTATGGCGTTTTTTTAATACCATTTCACCCAAAAAAGACAAGTACATTTCTGAAGCCATGTGCCTCTTATTGCAATCTCGATAAATAGAAAATAATGTTCTCTCTTCTTCTCCCTGCAGTCCCTCACTGGCTTCGCATTGGTGGTGAGCAGTGATGGGATGGTCTTCTATGCCTCTTCCACCATCGTTGACTATTTGGGATTTCATCAGGTATGCCTCAGTATAACATCTGTTTTTCATTTTTATTCAATATTCATTTCATTTTGACGTATGGAATTTCAGGGCACACTCACAGCATATTAAGGAATTTCATTTAAATCTCTGCAGACATTACCTACAGTTGTGAAGCAGCGATAAAGGGTAATAGCTTTATTAGCACATTGAGAAAGCCCCAAGAGTGGCATGAGTTGAGTCAGGGGGCTAATGCTCACTTCCCTTAGTGTTGGCAATATACAGACTTCTTTTCCAGTGTTACAGACTGCCCATCCAAAGATAAACAAACTGCCCTGCCAATGATAAACAAACTGCCCTCGGAATGATAAACAAACTATCCTCCCAATGATTTAGACTACCCTCCCAGTGAAACAGACTGAACACCCAGTGATACCTTATCATTCCTGTGATTCAGACTGCCCTCTCAGTAATATAGACTGTTCTCCCAGTGATATAGACTGCCCTCCTAGTGGGAGACTGACGCAGTACTAGATTGACAGCTAGACCAGATCTGCAAGCCATGTTGTCTTGTCTTTTTATCAATGCCCTCATGGCTTTGCTATGGTAATCTGGGCCTCTCAGTCTTCCTCTTGTCTTCTCTTAGTCTTTCCCTCATCCTCTGGTCCTCTGATAGACTTCCTCCGGTCCTCTCTTTTAGTCTTCCTCCTGTCCTCTTCTAGCCAACCTATGATCCTCAGGTCTTCTCTTGGCCTTCCACTGATCCTCTATTAAAATGGTTCTCAACTATGAGCCTGGGGACCCAGACCACTGCTTGTTTTCTATCCTACATGAGAGTTAATAGCATTCACCTGTTGTCCCAGGTCTAAATGAGTCAATATTTAGAGGGCTAGAATGAACCAGCACTACTTTGGATCCCAAGGCCTGGAGTTAAGTAACACTAATCTGTTAGACTCCTTCTGGTATTCTCTTGAACATTTTATGGTCTTCTCTTTTAGGGTTCCTGTGGTCCTTGCTTTACTCTCGTAATTTTTACATATTCTCTGTAGTGCTCTTTATGTATCTCTGTACGATCTGTTCCCTGATTTCTCTGCAGACATGTTAAGGGGTTATAGGACAATTCACCTGAGGGAAAGGGCAACTGGGAGGTCAGCAGTATCACAGGCTCCTCCAAGAGAGGTGGGGGGTGTCAGGAGGTAGTGACCGGGTCAAGCGAAAAGGATCTCTTGCTACTCCAAGTTTCTCCCTGTCCATTTATTATTGATGCTATCAACTGAGAATGCCTGTCTTCCCCTCCTTAAATAATCTCCCCTCAAATAAATCCATGAATAAAGTGCTTTAATACTATTACTCAGGCCCCTAGCTCCCCAGACAAGGCAACCGTTTGAGCAAGCAAAATTATTCAGCAAGAGTGCCCACACTTTCCCTAGATGTAGTCGGGTGAAATAACAGCACAATTAAATTTGAATGAAAACTGAAGTGGTCTGAAAGCGTTGCTTTGCCGTGCGCCAGAGACTTTAGCTGTGTCACTTCATTTTGTCCACCAGAGCATTTACCAGGAGCCAAATTCTGGATGAAGAGGTGATATGCCATCATTCCTCAGTACTTTAAAGCTGCACTAGGTAGGATTTGTTCAGTAAAAAAACAAATGTTTTGTCCCTTATAAATATATTGTGTAAGCTAATGAGGCCCTCTAAGTTATTTTGCTACACAGACAGCTAAGTGTCAATGGAATGTCAATTTAGAATTTTTGGAGCATGCCAATACAATCCAGCCAATAATGTTCCAGCAATCCCATTCCAGCCAATTGCTTTCTGCAAGGTGAGCTTTCCAGCCAATTGCCTTTGGCAAAGTGGGCCTTCCTCCTTGGCTTGTTTTGTGAACGTGCATTTAACCTGGATGATATATATAGCATACATACACCATTGGGAGTGAAGTTCGCTTACTGTAAGAAACTACAAGCTCACCTAGAGACCAGGATGACAAACTGTCTACCACTGCATACACTACAAAAACCACAAAGTGAAAGATTACATAAATTAGCTCTCTATAGCTATCAACCAAGAACCCTAAGCTAACGTTAGCAAGGTTGAGAAGAACAGTTAACACTTTTTTTGGAACAGGTATTTTTCATATTATTACTCAGAAATTCATCCTCTATCGGGTACTGGTGCGGAACTGATATCTGACCAGAGAGTAATAGTAAAATGCTGTAATAGTTTTTGTTACTGAAAGAAATCCTAAAAGTGCAGCTTTAAATGAGTATTGAAGAGACTACAACTGTGTTTCAAATTGTTATAAACCTCTGGCACAACACACATATACACATACACAGCTGTACTGTATTACTAGTGGGAAACATTTCAGTATTAACAATGGATAAACTCTAACCGCGTTTAACACCTTTAACCAAAACCCCCAAGCCAAAAATATCAGAAAAAGGGCCCTCGCTAGTCGTCATTTTCTTAGGATTACATTTTCATTAGTAACTCATTATAAGTACAAGACACAGTATAAACCATTGCCGGAACCGTTCAATCAATCTGGTCGTGATATACCGAATGGCCATGAGTATCACAAAAGGACAGTACAAATCAATCAGTCAAATTTCTTTTTAGAAGCCTTTTACATCAGCTGTTGCTACGAAGTGCTGTTACAAATATCCAGCCTGAAACACCCAAAGAGTAAACAACAACAGAGTTAATTGCTATGAAAAAATTGGGTTGAAACCTAGGAAGAAACAGAGTGAACATTATAAGTACATGACGTTTTGGGTCACGTAAATGTTTTTGCATATTCAGGTGATAAGCAGGTCAATAAATGCATGTTGGCCATGTTGGCTGAGTCTAACTACATAAACAGGTGTACAAGGATAGGGACAATCAGGTTTGTGGGCAGTGGAAACAGGAATCATCATGCAGCAACTTTATCTGCAGCACAACCAGGAGGACTTTGGACAGAGACAGCTATGAGTCATTCGGGCCAGGTAGTCCCAAGGCATGGTCAAAGAGGGTTTCTTGGGTCTTAAAACTTGCAGTTCCTCTTTTAAAAGCTAGAACATTTTCTGTCATCAACTTCCATATGTCTGAAACAAAAGCTTCCAGGAAAGGTAATTTTGGGACAATTAACAGCACATATCTAACGTCCCCTTCCTCTCAAAAGAAATACATATTTGGAGGATACATATTTTAGTAAACATGTTGAGCGATACAGCAATAAAAGTTCACTTGTCCCCTTTGTCCCCAGGTCAGGGCAGTTTTTAGCATTCTCAGGACAACTAAGTTTTTGAAGACTATTTATGATAAAGTATTTTATTTGTTTTCCAATGATGATGCTCTTTTTGGTTTATTTTTGTTTGCCTCTATCAGGTTGGGAAAATTGGTTAATTGAGCAGATGTGAGCGCTTTTTGGTATTGCATTGTCCTGTCTTTCCAGGATAGTACTTCCAACTTGTAGGAGAGCCATTTCCGTTCAGATTTTCTGGAGTCTTGCTTCAGTGCTCCAATATTGTCAGTTTACCAGGGAGCAAGTTACTTTTTGTGTATTTCTAAGTTTAGATCCTCAATTGGAAATAACCGTATTACTTATTCTGTAAATATCATCCTTGGATTGGTGGATAGAGTCTGGAAGAGCATCAAGAAATCATTGGGTTGTTGGATAATTTATATTACGGCTTTCAAACGTCCTTGTTTTGGGTGCTAGTGGCTTAGTTGTTTGATTCGATCTAGCAACCTTTTGATTACTGTCCAAATGCTGTAACTGCTAGGATCTGCTGCAAACACTGTTGGGTGTGAATGTGAGAGTGTCTAATAATTCCACTTAAACCACATTGCATTAATATGTTGCTCTGGAGACAAATATAGTCCCATTTATAGAGACAACACCACAAGAAAGCACTCCAATGGAAAAACTGCCACTCTAATCCCACTCATTCCATTGTAATTATGCTTCTGAAGATGCAAGACGAGGGTCAAGGAAAATATCACATTCTTTTTCTTGTTCTTTTTTGACAATCTCCGCTCTGACTGCTGGTGGGAACAGTGATGGTGTTTGCCATGTGTTTTGGTGGGAGGAATTGTTTTGCCAGCCAAATGTTGAAAAAAGTTATTGTTTTGGGGGGGTGTAAAATATTTCAGTGGGAGTCTGTCATTTCCCTGACAGAAAGCACAGCTATTGCTGGAAAGAGCCATTACAAATGTTGGATGGGTCGTTCGTTTTTTGTTTTTTTGTTTTTTGTCAGCTGCGCTGCTCTTCGGGAGCTGGTGTCACGCGATCTTTGACAAACAAGGCTTGCCCTCACTGGCCCTGAAGCTCAGTGACATTGGAGACCCACTGTAAACACTGCCTTTGCTGTACAGGAAGCAGTGGGAACCCATCTGTGGCAGACCTTGAGGAATTTCTGCAGCAGCACATACAAAAAAAAGAAGAGAAAAACATATTGGAAACAATAACCAGCTGCTCCCAGAGAATCCTCCAGGCTGACTTCTTCAGCGCTGCCGTGGATTCAAAGTGCAACTCTAGTTGCGTGATGTCATTTATTGCAATGTTGGTCTTTAGTTACACAGCCACGTTTTTAGACTGACCGTGTTCAACTTTTGTGAAAGTTATTTCCAGGCACTAAATGTCTTAAACACAATTAGATCATCTTCCATAATAATCACCCCAACCAAGAACTGAGAGACAGACCCATTAGCAGTCGGTTAACCAGGCTCATTACAGACTTGTTTGGGTCTGTCACTTGCAGTGTCGGCCCCAGAACCCTGTGCGTGTGAAGCCGTGGGGCCAACTCGACGAACCGTGGCAGAGGTTAAGTGGGGAGGGCAGCGCTGTTTGCCAACACAATAGGCTAGACCCCAAATCCCCTCAATGCTTCAAGCGGAAGCAGGGGCCTGGTATTCTGCTCCACGACTAATGATTATTGGTTTGGAGTCCACAATGCCTGATTATCTCTGTCTCTACCCTCCGGCAGACGGACGTGATGCACCAGAACGTCTTTGACTACATCCATGTGGACGACCGGCAGGAGTTCAGAAGACAGCTCCACTGGGCCATGAACCCCAGCCATCAAGGCTCGTCCCAGGACCCCGACTCATCGGCGGGAACTGGTTTGTAAACATCTTCGGTTGACTGTTGGAGGAGAGTTAGTGGAGTGAGGAAAATAATGAGGGCTGATTCAGCAAACAGGATTTTTGTTGTTGTTTTTGTTCAATTGCACTGTAAATCAAATGCTATGAGCTTGAATCGTGTGATTGATGGCCAATGTATGAGCGGCAAGTCCCCACCTGACAACCATCAAACTAGTCATCCACAGGGATGGATTGTGTGTGATCCTGGATTTATTATGCATGTGGGGACCATAGGTCTCCACACAGATACAAATACCTGACAATATGGTCCCCCCAGGACCTTGGCTTAGGTAATGGCATTAGGATAGAACTTACTATCGGCTTGGGTTAGAACTGAGGTTAGTTTTAGCATTAGGCCTAAGGGGTTAGGCATTTGGTCTAAGGTGAGGTTATAGAGTTAAAGGTTTGGTTAGGATTAGGGGATAGTGGAATTAGGGTATAACTTTTCCCAAGAAAAATAGGACAAACATCTGTGTGTGTGCGTGTGTGTGTGTGTGTGTGTGTGTGTGTGTGTGTGTGTGTGAGAGTGCGTGTGTGTGCATGCACAATGTTAGGAGATATCTAATAGACTTTGAAATTGTTCACGTACAATAGAAATGTTTTAAGACCAGCCTACAGTGAATAACTAGCAATCGGCACTATTGTGAGTTTTTGTCTCTTTCTCTTAACAGGCGAGGACTTTCTGGTGAACAGCCTTTTCCATTCTCAGGAAGCAGGCGGAGTTGCTCCTGAGTTCTCCTCTTTCCTCAACCGCTGTTTCATCTCCCGTGTTCGCTGCCTTCTGGACAGTACTTCCGGCTTCCTGGTGAGTGTAATACAGCGATCCACGGTGCCTCCGATAACAACTGACTTGGATTCACTCGCCAAACTGAAATCTCCCGTTTGGTGTAACTTTTGCTGAAATTATCGCTTGAGATTAGAGGTATAAATAGAATGTCCCCATGTGCTGGACACAGCAGGCCAGAGGGTTTTGTGCAGATGTATTTATATTTACAGCCATTGGTCCACCTCCCAAAGCTCTGAGCAGAGTGGTTTGGCGGTTTGGATCCTCTTGTGGAAATGGTTGAGAGGAACAATCTTCTGAAGGTCAACTGAGTTCCTCCTGTCGACAGCTCGATTTCAATGGCTGAAAAAGCCAGCTGTGGTTGTTCGGTCAATTCCCTGGACTTGCACAATAACTTTTTTTCTTTATTATCAAAAGTGCTGAGATCAGACAAGTTGTTAACCATCATTTTTTATAGCATTACTTTTCTATACGGTTCTAAATTGTATCTGGAAAAAACAAGCACTTGGCAGTCCTTTTTTAATCACAGCTATCATGAGAGCAACATCTACCACCTTCTAATTTCTACTTGTAACCTTTGCCCTCTGACCTTGTATCCTTCCGTTAGACCATGCAGTTCCAGGGGCGTCTCAAGTTCCTCCACGGCCAGAAGAAGAAGTCTGGTTCGGGGGCCCTGCTACCCTCCCAGCTCGCCCTGTTCTGTGTGGCTGTGCCCCTTCTGTTGCCCTCCATCACAGAGATGAAGATAAAGAGCCTGATGATGAAGGGAAAGCACAAGAGCGGAGGGGGCAACGTCAGCGCACTAGAACTTGGGTAAGAAAGGACAATCCTGACAAGCCCTGATGTCAAAAGCATCATACAGGCTTAGATTGACTGGCAGGGTTTCCCCTGAGACCTTTATATTTAGCAGTGGCAAAAGAATTTGGGTGGGGCGGGGGGGTTGGCGTGTTTTCAGGACGACTAAAGGGGCATATCAGCTTTACATAAATAAGTTGCTTGTGCCCTTTCATCAAAAAACATATATTTTATAAATAATGCAGTAGGCTACTAGTTAAACTTTTGACTGGTACTGTAAATATATTTATTTATGGTTCATTTGTGTAATTGACTGCATGCTTAACAACAGAATCATGGTCCTACTCTACTATCTCAATCTGCCCCACTTTTCTATCTTCCTGCAATCCAGGAATGCAGGCCATATATACTGCTGGCCATTAACTATAAGACCATGTTCTCAGGGGTCCTAAATGTAATTACCATTCCTTCCGTGACCCAGTTACCCTCAAACCGTGTGTGATTCTTTGTTTCCCCATAACACTCAACCCTGACATACTTCGGCCTTGTTTAGACCCTGGGACTTTAAGGAATGATGCACTATAAATATTGCCTACTTCAAGGATTCCTAGCCTTTTTCAGGAGCCCAATACAGCTCCCAGCGCATGTTTTGAAAAAAATGCACATCTACTGTATTTCTTCTGATTTTATAAACCCCAGCGGCTGCATATAGTGTCACTTCTTTTCATCTGCCTAGCAAAGCTAATTCCCTGTTCCCAGCAAGCACACATTACTTTGGAGAATACTGAGGTCATTTCAACCCACCGTTCTTAGAGCCATGCTTTCCCTTATGCTAGCTGGCTAAAGGGAAAACAAAGCTTTTGTTACTGGCTATTTACTTAACATAAGATCAAATGTGTCGTGCACATTTTTTATGACATCAGAGTGATGGGTATTCAGTCCATCCAATCAGCATGCGTTTTAGGTGTGGCGTTTTGTCACAAAGTAGTTTCAGGGTGTCAGATGTGCTACCCACCCGACAGCCTAGATTGAACCTCTTCATGACCTGGCACCAGAAACCTGGCCTACCTCACCAGACACCTTGCAACATGTCCTTGGCTTTCCCTTCCTCAGGAAGTACTTGAATAAATCTATGCTCCTACAGTCTAATAGGTAATGTTTTCATTTTCTGCCTTCTGCCTCAGAACAAAGTATCAGTACAATATTTCCCAGTACAACCTGAATTGGATTTGCAACAGATGGGGCTCGTCTAAATATTTTACTGCCTATCTCTTTGTCCTCTAACATCTTGCTGCGGATTTTGGGGCCAAATTCACATGCTGAGAGGCACAGCTTCTTTAAGCAAGGCAAATTAAAAGTATTCGGATACTTTTGTATCCATAGTCATTTGAATAGGAATCAAGTAAAAAAGACAAGTTACCTTACTGACCGCGGATCATTTGATCTAAATTCTGGTGCAGCAGCTGGGATTTCAGTCAGTGACATGCTAATGCTACGATGTTCAGTGCTCAGCCTTCGGGACAGAGTAGTTGTCACGTCCTGGCTATGCCCCTAGCCATCTTTGTGCTGGCTGGGGCCATAGTCAGGACGTGGCCAATAGAGGTGGCTCTAGCCACCTCTATGCACTTGGGTCTCCCCAATTGGAGGCAGGTGTTGTGTATTGCCTCCAATTGGGGAACCTATTTAAGTTTACTGTTTGTTCACATGGGTGTGGTTTATTTTGG
>JACXGJ010015244.1:0-13758 GCA_016801105.1 Esox niger | reverse complement strand
TCTATAGCTGTGTTGTGTGTGTCTCTATAGCTGTGTTGTGTGTGTCTCTATAGCTGTGTTGTGTGTGTCTCTATAGCTGTCTTGTGTGTGTCTCTATAGCTGTGTTGTGTATGTCTCTATAGCTGTGTTGTGTATGTCTCTATAGCTGTGTTGTGTATGTCTCTATAGCTGTGTTGTGTATGTCTCTATAGCTGTGTTGTGTGTGTCTCTGTCCTGTTCTCAATTTGGTGCGGATCTCCTTTCCAACACACCCTATCCATCAAGAACATGTCCTGGACGTTATTTCTATTCCTAGATGAAATACTTTGTCCCATCACAGACTGGTCAGACACCAGAGGACGTGAGTTGTCTGAAGTCCCATCTTGTTTTCTACTTTGGAAGTATTTTAGCTTTTATTCATCCATTGGAATGTTCAGCCATCTCAGAAACTGTTACATGAAGAAACTGTTTATTACATTTTCGTTAAATGAATATGCAACCAAAAACTTTTATTGATTAAAATTGTCAACAGGACATGTTCGGTCGTCTCAGATGCAGTGAAATGTTTGATATTGTAATTCCTGTATAATTATATGCGGGTAAGTGGTGCAAAATAAAACTATACAAACTACCTTGATTGACATTGTCTGACAGTCTTACGTGACCTGAAAAGTGGCATGAATTTCAATTAATCTTGGCCTAGCTTGAAATGTAAACACTCAGCAACAGGTTTTACAGTCTTCTGACCCACCACTGAACTACGTCCTGCATACCTCCTGGGCTTTCAAACGGATCGTCTTCCTCACTCATTTCATGTAACTCCGTATAATAACTGATGCTATGGCTTCGCGGCTGTCACAGTAGCGTCATAGCCGTGTATTGAGTTTAACTCATGTTAAAAAACAAGAATATACATAATCAGAATCAGGAAAAGTTTTATTGGCGATTAAGTTTCACAGCAAACTAAGATTTTTTTCTGGTCCGTTGATGCAGCAATTTTTGTACAAGAGGAATAAAAAATAAGAATAAGAATCGTGGCAGAGCATAAAAACAGAAAACTGAGCATTAATAAAATAGTAAAATATACAAAGAAATATATGTAAGGTGAAAGTTGCAAGAAATTTCCAGTCCAGTTGAGGTTTGTGTGAGTATGTGGGGAGGGGTTATAGATTTGCCTACTGCTGTAGGAAAGTAATGGTTCTTGTGGCGAGAGGTTCTGATCTTGATGGTCCTCAACCTTCTACCAGAGGGGAAATTTCCAGGGTTGTGGGATCAGCCCTAATCTTTGCCGCTTGCCTCTGCGTCCTGGAGTTGTGTTGGTCTTGTACAGACGGCAGATTACAGCCAATCACACTCTCTGCAGAGCGGATGACGCGCTGTAACCTGCTCTTGTTTTGACAGTGTTCTTGGCACGCTTTTGTATGATATGACAAATCAAAAGCGTGTTAGGTCAGGCTTCACAAAAGGCTCACCGTTCTGTCATGCAATACAGTGGGGAGAACAAGTATTTGATACACTGCTGATTTTGCAGGTTTTCCTACTTACAAAGCATGTAGAGTCTATGATTTTTATCATAGGTACACCTGTGAGAGACGGAATCTAAAATAAATAAATAAATTCCAGAAAATCACATTGTATAATTTTTAAATAATTAATTTGCATTTTATTGCATTACATAAGTATTTGAAAAAGCCAAAGTTAATATTTGGTACAGAAACCTTTGTTTGCAATTATAGAGATCATACGTGTCCTGTACTTGTTGACCAGGTTTGCACAAACTGCAGCAGCGATTTTGGCCCACTCCTCCATATAGACCTTCTCCAGATCCTTCAGATTTCGGGGCTGTCGCTGGGCAATATGGACTTTCAGCTCCCTTCAAAGATTTTCTATCGGGTTCACGTCTGGAGACTGGTTAGGCCACTCCAGGACCTTGAAATGCTTCTTACGGAGCCACTCCTTAGTTGCCCTGGCTGTGTGTTTCGGGTCGTTGTCATGCTGGAAGACCCAGCCACGACCCATCTTCAATGCTCTTACTGAGGGAAGGGGGCTGTTAGCCAAGATCTGGCAACACATGGCCCCATCCATCCTCCCCTCAATAAAGTCGTCCTGTCCCCTTTGCAGAAAAGCATCCCCAAAGAATGATGTTTCCACCTCCATGCTTCACGGTTGGGATGGTGTTCGTGGGGTTGTACTCATCCTTCTTCTTCCTCCAAACACGGCAAGTGGAGTTTAGACCAATGTGGAAGGGCCAATTCATTATATTTGAATTGAATCAGGGTTTTAAGTTCTGATTCACATCCAGATTTGGTCGTGTGTATGTTCTAACTCTTCCAATTCTAACTCTTCCCTGGCCACTTATTCACTCCTGTTTGAATCCGTCTATCTTTCTCTTCCATCTATTCATCCTTGAAATCCATCTGTCTATCCTTTATCAGTATGTGTGCTGACCTCCTCATCCTCGCTGTCTTAGTTCTTCTATCTGTCTATCTTCATCGGTCTGTCCTTCTTCTTTATCTGTCCATCCACCTCCTTTTTCTACTGAATTCTGTCTTCATCGTTGTCTGTGAGATCATGATGTTCCTCTGTAACTCAGGTAGGATTATCTTCATCAGGTTTCTCTCTGCTTCAACTCTGGCCTCATATTTCTTCATGATCCCCACAATATCCTGTTTGTGTGTTTTCTGCTGGTCTCTCCTCGCATTCTCTCTCTTTTCTTTAACTTTCTCCAACCATGTCTTCATCTCCTCCCTCCTTTCAGACTCTTTATTTAATTCTCTCTCCATCTCCTCCCTCCTATCAGATTCTCTCTTTAACTCTCTCTCCAGCTCTCTGTTCTCCTCATCCCTCTCTTCTTTCACTTGTTTCTCTAATTCAGTGGTTCTATCGCTGAGTTTTCTGATCTCTCCCTCATGCTCCTGGATAACTCTCTCTACGTTCGTTGGAGACTCCTGTAACTTCTTGTCAAACCTCTCTTTCATTTCTGTCTCTTCCCTCTGTTTCTTCTCCTCCATCTCCCCCTGGATCTTTCTCTCCATCTCTCTGACATGGGCCTCTTCCTCCAGGTAGGTCTGACTGTAGAAGAAGCTCCCACTGTTTCCTGCCACTGCTTGGAGAAACTCCTCAAAGCTCTGCTCTTTCAGGTTGCCATCATGGGTGAATAGAATCACAGTGTGTCCCCAAAAACCCTCCCCAAACATCTCCTCCATTCTCTCCAGCACCCCTCTCTCACACATCTGGGTCACTGCAGAGGGGCTGGCCCGGGCCCGGGACTCTCTGCCCAGGATGATGTTTCCTGCTGCCCTCCTCCCAGCACCAGTCCACCCGATCAGCGCCAGTCTCAGTTCAGAACCACTGGGAGACACGGGGGAATTTGGACTGCTGCTCTCTCCTCCCACTGGAACACAACACATGTCATTCACACAATTAATAACATGCAACACTCTTATTGGTTGTGAGTCACTCTAACATGAGTAAATAGTGGCCAATCAGATAACTATATCTCTCTAAGTCAATACAGTCAGAGGGTTAATATGAAGTTTGGACCGCCATGGATTTGTCAAACACATGCTAAAAGCATGTAGTTATATATTAGCGAGTTTCAGTTGGCAGATGTAAATGTTTATTGCAGTGAAATACATATAGGGCTTTAGGTGGGCCATTGCGTAACACACCATCAATATCAAGCTCACATAGAAATATTTTTCATTGAATCCAGGTCTGCAACAGATGAAAGCTAATAAAGGCTACATCATTAAAACCAATTTCTATATATAAATGAAAATGGGATTTCCTTTTGTTTATAGGGCATGTTCAACAGGCTATATTATGCTCAACTAGCCACAAGAGACTACTGGCTACTGTCTGAAACTGAACATTTTAACTGGATCTGGCTTCAGTGTTCAATGTAATTGCAAATGTTGCACAGAGGAGTCTAGACATTTGCTCAATAACAATATGAGGGATCACTGGATATGATATTGGAGTGAGGATTATCTAATGCAACTGTGAATATAGAAATCAATGGAGGTTTGAGAATACATTAATAACTTACTATAAGGACCAATGCAGTCTTTGCTGCTTTTTCTTCTGACTGGGAGCTTTGAGCAAACTTCTGAAGTGTCTCCATGTTCTGTATCACATCAAATACAGTAAAGTCCATTTAGTATGGGACCATACCAGATCACTTAAAGCATTTAAGGATGGCTTGTGGTTCATTTGATTTAGAAGAGGGTCAGAAATATGACGCACACAGAAAGCATGAGAAATGTAAAAACATATTTATAGAAATAACCTGAGCATTGAGGAACATATTGTTTAAATGGCCTTACCCAGTTTATCATTTTCCTTGTTGACATCTTGCACTTGTTTGTCTCTTTCCTTTAACTGTTTCTCTCTCTTCCTCAGTAGTTTCTCTTTCTCTTTTAGTTCCTGTCTCCTCATCTTTATTTCTCTTTCTCTCTCTTCCAGTAGTTTGTCCTTCTCTACCAGTCTGTGGTTCCGGTCCCCTTTGATAGGGTTCTCCAGTCTCCTCTCTGTCTCTCTCACTTGTTGGGTAAAGATGTCCAGTTGTGTGTCTTTCTTCTGAAGATGTTTGATGTTCCCATGCAGTTGTTTTCTGGTTTTCTTCAGTCTGCTGTCAGTGTCCTTAAATCCTTTACTCACCCCCTCTAGGTTTGAATCCTTCTTTGTCATACTCACATCAGATTCCCTCAGTGCCTTCCTCATCTCCTCTAGTTGCCTTTCTTTGTCTTGTAGATTTGTTTGGCAAGTCTGTTAATCTCCTCTGTATTGATTTTTCCAACTTTAGCTCTGAGGGAAAATAGTTTTTATCTAAAATGTAATAATATATAATAATAACCATTGTTACACAGTATAAAAAAACGTATTTCTCCATTAAAACATCTTGACAAACCTGGATTACATTGCTTATATTTATGTTTCATATTGTTTAGCCCGTGCCGTTTAATCTATTATACTTGTTTCAACCTTTTTTCCACACACCGGTTCTGTCCTCTGAGCATGCAGTAAGGGAAAAAGGTATTTGTTCCCCTGCTGATTTTGTACATTTGCCCACTGACAAAGAAATGATCAGTCTTTCATTTTAATGGAATGTTTATTTGAACAGAGAGACAGAATTACCAAAAACAAATCCAGAAAAACACATGTTAAAATTTTTATAAATTGATTTACATTTTAATAAGGAAAATAAGTATTCGACCCAAAACAAGACTTAGTACTTGGTGGCAAAACCCTTGTTGGCAATCAGAGGTCAAACGTTTCTAGTAGTTGGCCACCGGGTTGGCACACATCTCAGGAGGGGTTTTGTCCCACTCCTTTGCAGATCTTCTCCAACTCATTAAAGTTTTGAGGTTAATGTTTGTCAACTTAATCCTTCAGCTCCCTCCACAGATTTTCTATGGGATTTAGGTCCGGAGATTGGGTCGGTCACCTTCTCACCATCTCACCATCTCACCATCTCACCATCTCGCCATTCCAGCCTGGTGGAGGTCAACAATCTTGTCCCTGAAATCCTTGGACAGCTCTTTGATCTTGGCCATGGTGGAGAGTTTGGAATCTGATTGATTGATTGCTTCTGTGGACAGGTGTCTTTTATACAGGTAACAAACTGAGATTAGGAGCACTCCCTTTAAGAGTTTGCTCCTAATCTCAGCTTGCTACCTGTATGAAAAACACCTGGGAGTCAGAAATATTTCTGGCTTAGAGGGGATCAAATACTTTTCTCCCTCATTCAAATGCAAATCAATTTATTACATTTTTAACATGTGTTTTTCTAGATTTTCTGTTGATATTCTGTCTCTCTGTTCAAATAAACCTACCGATAAAAGTATAGACTGATCACTTCTTTGTCAGGGGATCTAATACTTTTTCCCTCACTGTACGTCTTCAAAGTTCCGGTTTACCGGTTGTAGTGGGAGGAGCTTTAATTAATGACACACAAAAGACACGTGTGACGTACCACAAATTCCCTGCAAAGGTTGAACAGCTGTTGTGCTGGTAAGATGTGTTGTGACGCGCTCTCTCCCTTCCACGGATTCCCTTGGTCACGCTAGATATTTATTCTGGCTTGAACTGCATGGGAATGTAACACTAGAAAATTAGTTTTGCTTTTGTTCTTAGAAAGGAAACCGCTGACAAAGGTAAACTATTGGCTGGTCTGTGTCATTAATGTTAGTCAGACACAGGCCTAGATTCTGTATGGTGGTGACACATCAGCCTACATATTGGCAGGTCGACAGTGTCTTTGGTTCTGGTTTTGTGTGGCTCTGAATTGCTGCCTGTTTTGCGCTAGGACACTTAGATGTTCTATGGGAATCTGATTGATCGATTGCTTCTCTGGACCGATGTCTTTTATGCAGTATAAAAGATGAGATTAGTAGCCCTCCATTTTAGAGTTTGTATCCAATGAGCTGGTGTAATATACTGGATTCATCATCATCTACAGACTGCAGATATTATGACAAACAAGCAAGATACCGTAAGGATACTGTGAGGTCACTGTATAATTTGCACTCCGGATGTTACTGTTTATAGTGCACAGACGCCTGGGAGTAGAGGGGTTAAATAGTTATCTTGCATATTTCACATTGCCCTAGGGGAATGAAGTCCTTAGTGCAGAACGGTTTCCCTTGAATAGGCTGCTGTGGGCTGCCTGCCTCCTCTTGACCGGCTTGGTTCATGATTGCAATTACTGCTTATTGTGTTGTACCTGAATGACCAGCTGGAAGCCACCGTTAAGATACAAATATAATGACCGTTCCACAAAGTAGTGGACATGAGTTCATATGTTGCTCTTCACCACTTTAACATGTCAATCGGACTGGCTGCGTTCGTTTGGGTGTTTATGAACCCGTGTGGTAGTTTTGGTCCTTACCTCCACAGAGCCGTGAGTCCGATTGACATGTTAAAGTGGTGAAGCCACCTTTAAGATACAAATATAATGACCGTTCCACAAAGTAGTGGACATGAGTTCATATGTTGCTCTTCACCACTTTAACATGTCAATCGGACTGGCTGCGTTCGTTTGGGTGTTTATGAACCCGTGTGGTAGTTTTGGTCCTTACCTCCACAGAGCCGCGAGTCCAGGGCAGCGTCTTCCTTCTGTTCTCCGTGGATGACTTCACATATGTACACACTGGAATCTGACTGGTTGCTGTTCCTCAGTCTCAGAGACACGTTTCCTCTCTCCAGCTGCTGGGTGATACGTACATTTTATGTAGGACAGAAAAACGCACATAATCAGATCTGAGTGAGCATCAAATGCAGGAGACATTGTACTGAGATGTCCGGAGCGAGAGGCCACTGTGGAGCGGTTGCATTCATTTGTAACATTTTAACAGACAAACACACATTTACACATAAAGACACATCTAATATGTAAACTTTCAATGGTTCTTTGTGTTGATTTAATTTGGAGTACTGTACGTGCATAATAACAGAATATTTATAATTAGGTCTCATGTGTTGATTTGCTAAATCTGGACACATTTTCCATGCAATAAAAAAGACAAACATTTAAATAAATATCATTGCTGTTGTTAAATAACAATCTGTAATCTATTTCCTCAAGCACTTATTTGGTTTATATGTCTCCATTGTTTTTCTCAATTGTTATAAGAGGAGTGATGTGTAAAACTTTGAAATAAAATCACTACAAATTTCCTCTTACCTTTGCTGGCAATTTTCTCCTTCAGGTTCAAATGTTGAACTCTATTACTTTTTAATAGAAGAATTCTTTACACAGAAATTATAAACCAGAACACATTCCCTTCTCATTAAAAAACATTCTGTGGACATACTCTACATGGCTCTACTCAGTAACAAGCTGAACAGGTAAAAAACTAAAACCTCTCCTGCTTCTCACTGCATGTCTAGTAGAGGAATTTAAGACATGGAGGGTGTTATCACGGAAATGGCACAAACATTTTCTATGATCAGCCAAATGCACGTATTTACATGAATGAACCACGCGAAATGAATGAACCACGCCATCCTCTGGTCATCTTGAAACACAAAACCAAGTTGCAATAAAGGGTTCATTTTATAATAAAGGGTCCATATGAAATCCCCTGACAAATATAAAATGTGCCAAAGGTTGAAAAGGTTTAATAATCAAGCCTAGGGAAGTAATTTTTTTAATTAAATTACTGTTGATTGACAATGGATACAAATTTTGCTCGCTGACAGAAACCAAGGCCCGTGGGATTGATTCCCACATGTGTACATGTGATTACTTTTGGAGAAATCTCTTTTCATTAATTGCATGTATTGAAAATGGCTGACAGAAATGGTGTCCCTATTTTATTAAATTAATCTCTACTCTAGAATGAAAAAACTACTAGTGATTGACAGAGGACACTGTTTTCGGCGGATGTAAAAATATATTTCTCAGGGATCACTATCCACTGGGTAGCTCAGTTGGTGGAGCAGTGTTCAGTTGTTGGTTCACATACCGCATCGGTATTAGTGTGGATACTTTTGGAAAAATCCCTTTCAACTAATTATAGGGCACATATTTTGACAATAGACGTGCATCTCCAAATATTTGAATATCGAAGAAAAGTTCATTAGTTTTCTGTAATTCTAGTCAAAAAGTGACAATTCCTATATTCTGCATTCATTACACATAAAGTGAAGCATTTCATGTGATTTTTTGTAACACAGCACACATCACTGGTCAACACACTGACTCTCTGGAGGATGGAACACTGTAACACAACACACATCACTGGTCAACACACTGACTCTCTGGAGGATGGAACACTGTAACACAACACACATCACTGGTCAACACACTGACTCTCTGGAGGATGGAACACTGTAACACAACACACATCACTGGTCAACACACTGACTCTCTGGAGGATGGACCACTGTAACACAGCACACATCACTGGTCAACACACTGACTCTCTGGAGGATGGACCACTGTAACACAACACACATCACTGGTCAACACACTGACTCTCTGGAGGATGTACCACTGTAACACAACACAAATCACTGGTCAACACACTGACTCTCTGGAGGATGTACCACTGTAACACAACACACATCACTGGTCAGCAGGAGGGCTGCTATTTAGAAAAAGAAAGACATGTACTACAGCTCTGGAAAAGGAACGTTTTGACTGAGCAACAGAAGTGTCCAATTGGCAGTGGTCTCTTAATTTTAACCCTTCTGTTCCCCATTCAAAACCTATATTTTGGACTTTTTTGGATGGGAAAGAAAAAGCCTGTATCTGGCCATGTGGTGTGAATGTGACCTATAACATGAACAATTCACTAAAATAAATGAAATCTTTGAGGGGGATAAAACAGAAAAAACTCACAATAACCTGGTTGAAAAAATGAGAACACCCTTAAAGTAATACTTTGTTGAAGCAACTTTTGATTTTATTACAGCACTCAGTCTTTTTGGGTATTTGTAACAGTTAAACAAATCAAGTGCAAAATATTAATAAATGTTAGTAAAGGTACTACATGATACAAATGTTGTATTATTTGACCAATCAAAACGTTTTAGTACATTATTTTCCCGAAAACCACCCTGAATCCAACGTTCTGCTAGGATCAGGATAATCCATATTCTTGGGATCGAAGAATCCCAATCCTAATAAAATGATTTAAACAACACACACGGAAGATTGGATCCAGATGAAAACCAAGACTGTATTATGTGATCCAATCCAATTTCAGAACCTTTCACATTTCATGATTTGATCCAGTCCGATAGCCGAAATCCGATCAGATTACTTCTGGTCGGCCCTGATTTCAGAGATAAACGAGAGGTCTCTTTCATGGGATATCAGAAAACCATAGCTGCAGTGTGGCACGTGACATCCTGTTCACACATTGAGAAAGTATTCAGATCCCTCCACTTCCCCACTTTCTTACCTTACAGGCTTATTATAAAAAAGATTCCCTGTTACGTGTCCTGCAGATTTTGTGTTTGTGTTACGTTTCCTAGTTCTCTGTTGCTGTGGGTTTTAATGTGTAGGTGTTCTGTGTGTGTGTGTGTGTGTGTGTGTGTGTGTGTGTGTGTGTTCACACCAGGAGACGTCAGTCTACACCAATCTCCATTCTCCATCCCATTACTGCATCCAGCTGGTTCCAAGGTTCGTCAACCAATCACTTCCCTCCCTCAGCTGCATTAGAGACCCAGTGGTCTTTTTTGCTCGCTGTTCTTTTTTCATTCTCGCTCTCTGCACTTTTGTTTGTGGTCGTCTGATAGATTATGTTCAAGTTGCCTGTTGTGTTTCCGTTCATGAGACAGAGTCTGTGGTTAGACTCAAGAGAGAAGTAGTATACAGCTTATTCCACTTTTGTGCAAACATTGTCTGATTCATGGCATTATGGGTTGGCCTTTGGCCTTTGAGTGGATTGACCTGGGTCGAAAGGATTATGACGATTAATATTTTAATGACCATGTCAAAGGTTAAAAGGTTTCATTTGCTGAGTTTACGTGTCTTTTGTAATGGTAATGATTTCAAACAGTTGCAGTTAATACAGGTAATGAGTGCAGAACAGGGGGGCCTCTTAAAGGAAAACTAACAGGTCTGTGAGAGACAGAAGTCTAACTGGTTGGTAGGTAATCAAATACTTATGTCATGCAATAAAATACAAATTAATTATTAAAAATCATACAATGTTATTTTCTGGATTTTTGTTTTAGACTCCGTCTCTCACAGTTGAAGTGTATCTATGTATCTATTACAGACCTCTACAGACCTGTATTACAGACCTCTACATGCTTTGTAAGGAGGAAGACCTGCAGAATCAGCAGTGAATCAAATACTTGTTCTCCCCACTGTACAGGCCACAGAGAATGATGGGATGTTGATTGCTGAATTATATCATACACCTGTACGGAAGCATCTGTATTTGTTATGTACATTCAGTCAAATATTCAGTTTTTTCCTTTAATTTATCACCCATCTGTATTTGTATTAATGTATGTATGCATATATTTGATCCCTTGCTGATATACTTATATAAATCCAATGAACATGTACTGTATACAAGCACAAAAACAACAAGCATTATCAATTTCATGAAACAGCATACCACATGTTACACATATGATCAGTTGTCAGTTTCCCCCCCCAAAAAAATACCTGCAAAAAGCCATGTGAAAAATACATGTGGAAACATTCACATTTGAAAGGTAGGAAAACCATATGTCAATTTCACATGTGTTTTTTCTGTAAGGGGATGGCTCATTTCAACTGTGTGATTTATTTAGCAAATTCTACCAAAAAGAGGCCATTCAAACAGAGCAAATGACCCATCACTACTTTCTACCAGTATATCCATGGAAGCTGTTTTAATCAGAGGGTGTTTAGCACTGAGTGAGGGGAGGGGTGAGTTGCATTAGATTGGACAGCACACAGTGATAAAAACCCTGAAAATCCTTATCAGGTTCACTGAGCAGAAGTGCTGCATCCAATCACAGGGCAGCATTGGCATGCTCATAAAAAGCATGGGAAACGCAAGGCAAACGCATGTGAAACGCATAGGATAACACAAAAAAGACATTTTGAACTTTGCTTCTACAAAAGCCATCGTAGAGATTTACAACAAAAACCAGGGCAAGATTAAATCCACTTCAGTTTACTTCTGTGTTCATATGACAACATTTGCTGATATAAATTCTTCACATTGTTCTTGTCAGTAGTACTTCAGTTTTTCAGCGTATTTATCCACCTGTTGACCATCAAAGTGTTTTAGGATTGTTTCTTAAGCGTAAAATGTAACTTTCCAAAACATGATGTATTTATTGTTGCTGGAAGTTTCACATTGGGGCCACTAGAACTGAGAATGGACAAAAGCTGTAGCAGGAAATAAAGATGGTGGATTACTGTCATGGAAACTGATGAGTAGATACAGAAATATAGAACTGAACATCACAAGGTTAAAAACAGCTCATCACCAGAACATCCATATAGTCACGTCAGGCTGTTAGATAAGTAATAGGGAACAGATATAAAGCCAGGATCTATAATTATTCACAACTACAGAACCACTGAGACAGAGACTAAGTGTTCAACAGCAGTCAGACAGATTCCCTCTAACAGAATGGATTGTTTCACCATGCTGAGCTTTCTACTGGCTGTTCTCATCACAACCAACCAGGCTGGACAAAAATATGAAGTATTAAGAGAAAGGGAAAACTTTTATATACATCTCGGAAGAAACAGTAATTCCATCTATTGTCTGTTCTTCAGATCAACATCTGAGGAGAACCTCCTTCTGTGGGACACTTCTAACCCTTCACCTGAGAATTTCATCCTGCCTGGAGGATTCAGGGATCGACTGGATCTGGAATGGACATCTTTGAAGATCTCTAATGTTACTCAGTCAGACTCTGGTCAGTACAATGTAGAGTGCTGGACAGATGAGAAGGTTTCATACCAGAAACAACATGTCCTCACAGTCTGCAGTTCAGTAAATGAGATGATTTCAATGAAAATGCATCCAGTTCCGAGAGAAATAGAAGTTCAGTGTGGAGGAGCAGTTGGTCGTGACGATGTGAGTGTCCAATGGCTTTACAGCTCAATCTGGGGTGATCTACAACCTTTAATATTGGACCAATCAGTTAGAGCATCGACAGAAGACATCTCCTCTCTACACATTAATTTAACCAGGAGGAACATGGGTTGGTACACATGCCTGGTACTGGAGGATCAGAGTTGTGTTTACAGTGAGACGATACGGGTATATAACAAGTGGCCGTTTATTCATGGTTCTGTAGGAGATGAGGTTGTTCTGCCTTGCTTTAACAATTACCGTAATGAGACAGAAATATGGTGGATTACAACCATGGGAGATATGAAATCATCTCTCTTTATATACCAGCCTGAAAAAAACAACCCTGGTCAAAAGAACCGGATGTACGTAGAAGATGGAAGAATATCAGGGAATTACTCACTGGTCATCCCATCACTCACCCTTCAACACACAGGGGATTATGCATGTCTGGATGGAGATGCTAAGGATATTGAAAGATATGATCTGTTTGTGTGTCCGAGGTCTGAGCCCCTCACAGAGTTCTTCTCAGAGGGGGAGGAGGTTGTTCTCAGATGTAACTCTGATCCCACTGAGTCTGAGAAGGTTGTGTGGTCCAGAAACACTGGTCAGGGGTCCGATTTGATTCTGGAGGAGTTTAGTGGTTTCAAACTTTCACTACCTGAGGATTTGGTTGGGAGAATCAATGTGTCTCATTCCACTCTGGTCCTCTCTAACCTGACACAGAAGGACATTGGGGAGTACTGGTGTGCTGTTTATATTATTGAATTTCAAAACAGGTGTGTATCTTCAACCACGACCATCCTACTGAATAGGGACCCCTTTGGCATCAACTCCATGTCCTACAGAGTTTACTCTTCACTGATGGCCTGTGCTCTGCTGGGGATGGTCTGTGTTCTGATCACTGTGAATCTGAAGACCAGGAGAAGAAACCAGGTCCCCCTGAAGACCAGGAGGACTGCAGCCCAGACACAGAGACAGAGGAGCAGCAGAGTGGAGGAGAGAGAAGAGTGTGATGAAGAGGAGAGATTTGAGAGCCAAGAAGAAAGAGAGAGAAGAAGAAGAGAGAACTGAGTGAAGATGGAAGAAAGGATAAAGAGAACAGTGTGATGAAACAAGATAAGAGAGAAAAGGGATTTCAAAGCGATAGATGTACTTTAGATCTTAGTGAACATGACTCCCTCACCCACACACCCATACAAACACATGGACTGACTCCACCCACACACCCATA